>JAEIGM010000636.1:0-15669 GCA_018903735.1 Drosophila cardini
TCGCACCCCTACAACACCAGGACAGGTCCAAGGCCCGCAGTTTCTGCAGATTCTCGGCAATCAGCTCGACGCCGTCGTCGGTGAGCTTGCTGCAGCCGGACAGACTGAGTACCTTTAGATGCGGCAAGGAGTGCACTGCAAGATATAAGAAAGTAGAAAGAGTAAGAAAGGGAGAAAGAACATTATGATTAAGTCGATGATGATCAAAGAGAAATAAAGTTTTTATTAAATTTCAAGTTGAAACTGAGTCCAATAAGTATACACATAGTTGCAGAGACTACAAGAATTTCTAATTCAAATACAGCTACAAACACAGTGACTGCAGTTACTCGTTGCCCCATTTAGCCAACAGCGTGTCCCTTTCCCCTTTGTCCGTATCTGCCCCGTCCTCTGTCTTAAATTCGAACATCCTTTTACTGATTTTGGTTCTTTAAGGAAAATTGACTTTGTTTTAAAGTAAGATATATCACTGGAGATTTTTATTTAGATGAATAAAATTCATCTTCTTAAGTAAAATATATTTCTTTCAATTACCAGTATATTACGGATGTCGTAAAGTATTTATTTTCTTATATTTATTATAATTTATTAATTTTTTTTAGTTTTTTTTTTATTTATTTGATGCCAAACTGCCAAACAAAATTAATTACAGTAAAATTATGATTTCAATTAATTACTGTTTCAATTAAACTAACTGAAAGCTTCTGATCTTTAGGCTATTTTATGACATATCTAATCCGTCAATAATTTTTATACCCTGTTAGGGTATATTGCGTTTGTTCAAACAAGCCTTGGCCGTCTGTCCGTCTGTATGAACGCCAAACACCAAATTTGGGATATAAACTACTTTAATACGCAGGTAGATCAAGCTCCACTTAAATTTTTGCCACGCCCTTACCGCCCCCGCAAATTGTAAAAGTCCTTCTCATAACCCCAAAACTTGGAAACTATTTAAGCTATCGCGACCGAATTCACATATTATGTGTATGGTATCATTATAACTAATTATGCCAAGTTTGGTCCGGATCGGACAACTATATCCTAAATCATTCATAGGCCAAATCGGCCGAAAATAGGTATCGGGTATCTTACGTTCGGGCAAGCCCAACTGTAATTTTCTTCTTGTTTTATAATTAATTGCCCATTTATAGATAAATATATGTTTTTCTTTATTTATTATTTTTATTAGCTTATTAGGTATAATTTAGTTTTAGGTTATCTATTACTCGTTCCAAATAATTTATTTATTGCCTATTAAAATTTTATTATTTTTGCTGTTACTATTTAACAGAAGCCTTGATGTAATTATTTATTCAAGAGAGTTACATTTTATTGTGATATAAGGAAATAAAGAGTTTTATACATTTCGTTGTGACGCTAAGTTCTAACTTCTCTTCATGAGTAGTTTTTAACAAGTACTATCGTAAGGTTAAACGATAGAATAAGGGTTACCAGATGGAGTATGTTGCCAGATGAATATATTTCCAACAAGCCTTCATTTAATAATAGTACTTATACTATAATATTTTATTTAATCAAAAAACATTTATTTTCTAAAAGCTTTGTTCAATTATCTATTACAGAATTGTATCTAGAACTGTGTATAAAATAAAATTAACCACGCCTACAATCTATTATAATATAACTTTCACAGTTAATCTCAGCTGTATTTTACCTAATTTCCTTCATTATATTTGATATACTATATCTAGTATCTTTTATCTGCCATTTATTGTCTTAGCAAGGAGTAAGTGTTCAGTTCTCTGATTGAAGAACAAATGTATATTGAAAACTAATCTTAATTATAGATGATTGTTTATTGTTTAACTTTCATGTCCTTGTACATTTAGGGGTTCGCTGAAACTTTTAATTATTACACAATTTCCACACACACTCCCAAACACGCCTATGTACACACATGTATCTTGTATCTTTTGGACCAAACTAATGGCATTTGAGCTGTAATTGAATTCTGCGGCAATACTGGAACAATATGTTGACTAAAAGCATTTTGCATATATATATACAATTTAACTCGAGTGCTTTCTTAAATTTTCTCTGGTTACCAGAAACTAAAGTATCAGCGACTGTATGTATCTGTATCTCATTGATAAAGTAGCTGCAACGTTCGATTACAAACTTTTTGTTTTTCTTCTCGGGTTTTTCTTAAAGCCAAAGGCTGACAATTGATAAAGACAACTTTGTTCCATTTGCGTCTGCCACAGTTTTGTGCCACATTTCGTGTGCCACATTTTGCATCTTCAACTGGAACTTGCAACAGTTGACATTCTTAATCTGTGGCTGATTATACTCAAACTATTTGGAATTATTTAGGAATTGCTCTTTGTAACCGCTTTAATTTACAAACACAATAACAGTTACTTTGCTAAAAGTATCTTTGAGATTAAGATTTGTTTATAAAGCAGAGATTAAATTAAGGTGAATTTACAAGATATTTATCCAAACAAAAATTTATTATAATTTAAATTAGAAGACTACTTTTGTAGCTAGCGTGAACTGGCATCTGCAAATGTATTCTAGATATTCGAGAAAATTTTAGCATGGGAATATTTGTAAAGAAAACTACTTTAAGTAAAACAAAAGCAATAAAACCTAAAAATTTAAATATAAACTGGAAACTAACTTAGGATGAACGATAAAAAAAGGCTACTACAAAAGTTTTTCCACTCTTCTTCTATCATATAAGTTTACACTCTTTGAAAATTCAATTTAAATATAGAAATTTCCTTTTAAAAGCTTGCACTTAAGGTTGAAATCCAACGAGTTTCTTGACATTCCATAACCATTAAAGGGTTGTCTGCATGGGTTAGGGGTTGCAGGAGGGCAAAAGGGGGTGAAATGTTGCAGTTATAGAGCAGAATACGGCTAAAATTACCGTTCGTAAGCGGCTTAAGTGAGCGACTTTGCTAATGGGCATCTAGAAAAGAGACAAGAAAGAAAAGTACAGTCGAGCACGCCCGACCGTAGAATACTCTCTGCAATTTATTCCCGATCATGTAATAAAATCGTTATCCAAGTATATCAATTGATGCTTGCAACAAAACACGTTGAAACAAAAACATCTGATTGTATGTATACACACACATATACATTTGACATTATATGTATGCACGCACATATTTATTTGTGTATATGTTATACATACACAATTGCTCGGCACAGCCAGCATTCGCGGGCAGCGCTGCCGCTAGAAAGCAGCGAAAACGTTCGCTCACATGTTTGTATGTTTCTGTCTCGCTTGCACACATGCAGTGAAATGGCGTTAAATTCAGGATAGTTTGATATACTTTGTCTTCAAACGAATGTGAAATAACAATACTGTACGATAAGAACATATGCCTTAAAATCGGCATAGAAGTTTAAAAGTTATTTTATTTCTTGTGGGAAAAGGAGGCGTGGCAGTCCAAAATTTTTAATAACGATGCATTTATGCCGTCTCAAGAAACCTGTATACCAAAGTTGGTGTTCCTAAGTGCCATAGTTACTGAGATATTCGCCCAAAACATAAATTTTTTACGAGGTATGTCTAGTTTTTTGCTCATTGGGGGCGAAGGGGGGGGGGGAGTTTTTTGCTCATTGTGGGCGAATGGGGCGTGGCATTGAAAAAAAAAAAAATTCTATTTTTGTATTGACTGACTAAATATCGAGTCGATTGTGACTAAATTCAAACTTGTAGCTGTTACCAACTCTGAAATCTGTTTGTTCATACGGACAGACAGACAGACAGACAGACAGACAGACAGACGCGTATCCGCGGTAGCAAAAAAAATATTAAGGGGGTTTTTGACAGACGGACATGGCTATATCGACTCGGCTTGTGATGCTGATCAAGAATATATATACTTTATGGGGTCTGCCACGCCTCCTTCTGCCTGGTTCTTACTTTTTTTTTTTTTAACCAAACATAATTTTTTTCGAGGGGTATAAAAATTTAAATTGACGAAATCATGATTATATTGATGCAGAGTCGATATTAATGAAAATTATTGAATTGAATGGTATTTCGATTCAAAATCGGTTGAGATTTGACAGAGAGAGTAAACATCAAAGCTTGAAATGTGAGGATTCGAAAATAACGTCTAAAATCGTCCAAGACCTCTAGAAACGTCAGAAACTGCAAAAAACAAAAAATAAATGAAACAGTTTGAAATTGACGAAATCATGATTATTTTGATGCAGAGTCGATATAAATTGAAATTATTGAATTAAATGGTATTCCCATTCAAAATCGGTTGAGATTTGACAGAGATAGTTAAGATCAAAGCTTGAAATGTGAGGATTCGAAAATAACGTCTAAAATCGTCTAAGACCTCTAGAAACGCCAGAAAATGCAAAAAACAAAAAAAAAAAAAATGAACAAATTTTAAATTAACGAAATCATGATTATTTTGATGCAGAGTCGATATTAATGAAAATTATTGAATTGAATTGTATTTCAATTCAAAATCGGTTGAGTTTTGACAGAGATAGTTAAGATCAAAGCTTGAAATGTGAGGATTCGAAAATAACGTCTAAAATCGTCTAAGACCTCTAGAAACGCCAGAAAATGCAAAAATCAAAAAATAAATGAAAAAATTTTAAATTGACGAAATCATGATTATTTTGATGCAGAGTCGATATAAATGAAAATTATTGAATTAAATGGTATTCCGATTCAAAATCGGTTGAGTTTTGACAGAGATAGTTAAGATCAAAGCTTGAAATGTGAGGATTCGAAAATAACGTCTAAAATCCTCTAAGACCTCTAGAAACGCCAAAAAATGCAAAAACAAAAAATAAATGAAAAAATTTTAAATTGACGAAATCATGATTATTTTGATGCAGAGTCGATATAAATGAAAATTATTGAATTAAATGGTATTCCGATTCAAAATCGGTTGAGTTTTGACAGAGATAGTTAAGATCAAAGCTTGAAATGTGAGGATTCGAAAATAACGTCTAAAATCGTCTAAGACCTCTAGAAACGCCAGAAAATGCAAAAAACAAAAAATAAATGAAAAAATTTTAAATTGACGAAATCATGATTATTTTGATGCAGAGTCGATAAAAATGAAAATTATTGAATTAAATGGTATTCCGATTCAAAATCGGTTGAGTTTTGACAGAGATAGTTAAGATCAAGGCCTGAAATGTGAGGATTCGAAAATAACGTCTAAAATCGTCTAAGACCTCTAGAAACGCCAGAAAATGCAAAAACAAAAAAATAAATGAAAAAATTTTAAATTGACGAAATCAAGATTATTTTGATGCAGAGTCGATATAAATGAAAATTATTGAATTAAATGGTATTCCGATTCAAAATCGGTTGAGTTTGACAGAGATAGTTAAGATCAAAGCTTGAAATGTGAGGATTCGAAAATAACGTCTAAAATCGTCCAAGGCAAAAAAAAAAAAAAAAAAAAAAATAAAAAAATAAAAAAATAAAAAAAAAAAACGTGAAAATTATTGAATTAAATGGTATTCCGATTCAAAATCGGTTGAGTTTTGACAGAGATAGCTAAGATCAAGGCCCGAAATGTGAGGATTCGAAAATAACGTCTAAAAATCCTCTAAGACCTCTAGAAACGCCAGAAAATGCAAACACAAAAAATAAATGAAAAAATTTTAAATTGACGAAATCAAGATTATTTTGATGCAGAGTCGATATAAATGAAAATTATTGAATTAAATGGTATTCCGATTCAAAATCGGTTGAGATTTGACAGAGATAGCTAAGATCAAGGCTTCGAAATGTGAGGATTCGAAAATAACGTCTAAAATCCTCTAAGACCTCTAGAAACGCCAGAAAATGCAAAAACAAAAAATAAATGGAAAAAATTTTAAATTGACGAAATCAAGATTATTTTGATGCAGAGTCGATATAAATGAAAATTATTGAATTAAATGGTATTCCGATTCAAAATCGGTTGAGTTTTGACAGAGATAGCTAAGATCAAGGCCCGAAATGTGAGGATTCGAAAATAACGTCTAAAATCCTCTAAGACCTCTAGAAACGCCAGAAAATGCAAAAAACAAAAAATAAATGAAAAAATTTTAAATTGACGAAATCAAGATTATTTTGATGCAGAGTCGATATAAATGAAAATTATTGAATTAAATGGTATTCCGATTCAAAATCGGTTGAGTTTTGACAGAGATAGCTAAGATCAAGGCCCGAAATGTGAGGGATTCGAAAATAACGTCTAAAATCCTCTAAGACCTCTAGAAACGCCAGAAAATGCAAAAACAAAAAAATAAATGAAAAAAATTTTAAATTGACGAAATCAAGATTATTTTGATGCAGAGTCGATATAAATGAAAATTATTGAATTAAATGGTATTCCGATTCAAAATCGGTTGAGTTTTGACAGAGATAGCTAAGATCAAGGCCCGGAAATGTGAGGATTCGAAAATAACGTCTAAAATCCTCTAAGACCCTAGAAACGCCAGAAAATGCAAAAACAAAAAAATAAATGAAAAAATTTTAAATTGACGAAATCAAGATTATTTTGATGCAGAGTCGATATAAATGAAAATTATTGAATTAAATGGTATTCCGATTCAAAATCGGTTGAGTTTTGACAGAGATAGCTAAGATCAAGGCCCGAAATGTGAGGATTCGAAAATAACGTCTAAAATCCTCTAAGACCTCTAGAAACGCCAGAAAATGAAAAAACAAAAAATAAATGAAAAAAATTTTAAATTGACGAAATCAAGATTATTTTGATGCAGAGTCGATATAAATGAAAATTATTGAATTAAATGGTATTCCGATTCAAAATCGGTTGAGTTTTGACAGAGATAGCTAAGATCAAGGCCCGAAATGTGAGGATTCGAAAATAACGTCTAAAATCCTCTAAGACCTCTAGAAACGCCAGAAAATGCAAAAACAAAAAATAAATGAAAAAATTTTAAATTGACGAAATCAAGATTATTTTGATGCAGAGTCGATATAAATGAAAATTATTGAATTAAATGGTATTCCGATTCAAAATCGGTTGAGTTTTGACAGAGAAAGGCTAAGATCAAGGCCCGAAATGTGAGGATTCGAAAATAACGTCTAAAATCCTCTAAGACCTCTAGAAACGCCAGAAAATGCAAAAAAAAAAAATAAATGAAAAATTTTAAATTGACGAAATCAAGATTATTTTGATGCAGAGTCGATATAAATGAAAATTATTGAATTAAATGGTATTCCGATTCAAAATCGGTTGAGTTTGAAGAGATAGCTAAGATCAAGGCCGAAATGGGGATTCGAAAATAAGGTCCCTCTAAGACCTCTAGAAACGCCAGAAAATGCAAAAACAAAAAATAAATGAAAAAATTTTAAATTGACGAAATCAAGATTATTTTGATGCAGAGTCGATATAAATGAAAATTATTGAATTAAATGGTATTCCAAAATCGGTTGAGTTTTGACAGAGATAGCTAAGATCAAGGCCCGAAATGTGAGGATTCGAAAATAACGTCTAAAATCCTCTAAGACCTCTAGAAACGCCAGAAAATGCAAAAACAAAAAATAAATGAAAAAATTTTAAATTGACGAAATCAAGATTATTTTGATGCAGAGTCGATATAAATGAAAATTATTGAATTAAATGGTATTCCGATTCAAAATCGGTTGAGTTTTGACAGAGATAGCTAAGATCAAGGCCCGAAATGTGAGGATTCGAAAATAACGTCTAAAATCCTCTAAGACCCTAGAAACGCCAGAAAATGCAAAAACAAAAAATAAATGAAAAAATTTTAAATTGACGAAATCAAGATTATTTTGATGCAGAGTCGATATAAATGAAAATTATTGAATTAAATGGTATTCCGATTCAAAATCGGTTGAGTTTTGACAGAGATAGCTAAGATCAAGGCCCGAAATGTGAGGATTCGAAAATAACGTCTAAAATCCTCTAAGACCTCTAGAAACGCCAGAAAATGCAAAAAACAAAAAATAAATGAAAAAATTTTAAATTGACGAAATCAAGATTATTTTGATGCAGAGTCGATATAAATGAAAATTATTGAATTAAATGGTATTCCGATTCAAAATCGGTTGAGTTTTGACAGAGATAGCTAAGATCAAGGCCCGAAATGTGAGGATTCGAAAATAACGTCTAAAATCCTCTAAGACCTCTAGAAACGCCAGAAAATGCAAAAACAAAAAATAAATGAAAAAATTTTAAATTGACGAAATCAAGATTATTTTGATGCAGAGTCGATATAAATGAAAATTATTGAATTAAATGGTATTCCGATTCAAAATCGGTTGAGTTTTGACAGAGATAGCTAAGATCAAGGCCCGAAATGTGAGGATTCGAAAATAACGTCTAAAATCCTCTAAGACCCTAGAAACGCCAGAAAATGCAAAAAACAAAAAATAAATGAAAAAATTTTAAATTGACGAAATCAAGATTATTTTGATGCAGAGTCGATATAAATGAAAATTATTGAATTAAATGGTATTCCGATTCAAAATCGGTTGAGTTTTGACAGAGATAGCTAAGATCAAGGCCCGAAATGTGAGGATTCGAAAATAACGTCTAAAATCCTCTAAGACCTCTAGAAACGCCAGAAAATGCAAAAACAAAAAATAAATGAAAAAATTTTAAATTGACGAAATCAAGATTATTTTGATGCAGAGTCGATATAAATGAAAATTATTGAATTAAATGGTATTCCGATTCAAAATCGGTTGAGTTTTGACAGAGATAGCTAAGATCAAGGCCCGAAATGTGAGGATTCGAAAATAACGTCTAAAATCCTCTAAGACCTCTAGAAACGCCAGAAAATGCAAAAACAAAAAATAAATGAAAAAAATTTTAAATTGACGAAATCAAGATTATTTTGATGCAGAGTCGATATAAATGAAAATTATTGAATTAAATGGTATTCCGATTCAAAATCGGTTGAGTTTTGACAGAGATAGCTAAGATCAAGGCCCGAAATGTGAGGATTCGAAAATAACGTCTAAAATCCTCTAAGACCTCTAGAAACGCCAGAAAATGCAAAAACAAAAAAAATAAATGAAAAAATTTTAAATTGACGAAATCAAGATTATTTTGATGCAGAGTCGATATAAATGAAAATTATTGAATTAAATGGTATTCCGATTCAAAATCGGTTGAGTTTTGACAGAGATAGCTAAGATCAAGGCCCGAAATGTGAGGATTCGAAAATAACGTCTAAAATCCTCTAAGACCTCTAGAAACGCCAGAAAATGCAAAAACAAAAAAAAATAAATGAAAAAATTTTAAATTGACGAAATCAAGATTATTTTGATGCAGAGTCGATATAAATGAAAATTATTGAATTAAATGGTATTCCGATTCAAAATCGGTTGAGTTTTGACAGAGATAGCTAAGATCAAGGCCCGAAATGTGAGGATTCGAAAATAACGTCTAAAATCCCTCTAAGACCTCTAGAAACGCCAGAAAATGCAAAAAACAAAAAATAAATGAAAAAATTTTAAATTGACGAAATCAAGATTATTTTGATGCAGAGTCGATATAAATGAAAATTATTGAATTAAATGGTATTCCGATTCAAAATCGGTTGAGTTTTGACAGAGATAGCTAAGATCAAGGCCCGAAATGTGAGGATTCGAAAATAACGTCTAAAATCCTCTAAGACCTCTAGAAACGCCAGAAAATGCAAAAACAAAAAATAAATGAAAAAATTTTAAATTGACGAAATCAAGATTATTTTGATGCAGAGTCGATATAAATGAAAATTATTGAATTAAATGGTATTCCGATTCAAAATCGGTTGAGTTTTGACAGAGATAGCTAAGATCAAGGCCCGAAATGTGAGGATTCGAAAATAACGTCTAAAATCCTCTAAGACCTCTAGAAACGCCAGAAAATGCAAAAACAAAAAATAAATGAAAAAATTTTAAATTGACGAAATCAAGATTATTTTGATGCAGAGTCGATATAAATGAAAATTATTGAATTAAATGGTATTCCGATTCAAAATCGGTTGAGTTTTGACAGAGATAGCTAAGATCAAGGCCCGAAATGTGAGGATTCGAAAATAACGTCTAAAATCCTCTAAGACCTCTAGAAACGCCAGAAAAAGCAAAAACAAAAAATAAATGAAAAAAATTTTAAATTGACGAAATCAAGATTATTTTGATGCAGAGTCGATATAAATGAAAATTATTGAATTAAATGGTATTCCGATTCAAAATCGGTTGAGTTTTGACAGAGATAGCTAAGATCAAGGCCCGAAATGTGAGGATTCGAAAATAACGTCTAAAATCCTCTAAGACCTCTAGAAACGCCAGAAAATGCAAAAACAAAAAATAAATGAAAAAAATTTTAAATTGACGAAATCAAGATTATTTTGATGCAGAGTCGATATAAATGAAAATTATTGAATTAAATGGTATTCCGATTCAAAATCGGTTGAGTTTGACGGTTGACAGAGATAGCTAAGATCAAGGCCCGAAATGTGAGGATTCGAAAATAACGTCTAAAATCCTCTAAGACCTCTAGAAACGCCAGAAAATGCAAAAACAAAAAATAAATGAAAAAATTTTAAATTGACGAAATCAAGATTATTTTGATGCAGAGTCGATATAAATGAAAATTATTGAATTAAATGGTATTCCGATTCAAAATCGGTTGAGTTTTGACAGAGATAGCTAAGATCAAGGCCCGAAATGTGAGGATTCGAAAATAACGTCTAAAATCCCTCTCCTAAGACCTCTAGAAACGCCAGAAAATGCAAAAACAAAAAATAAATGAAAAAAATTTTAAATTGACGAAATCAAGATTATTTTGATGCAGAGTCGATATAAATGAAAATTATTGAATTAAATGGTATTCCGATTCAAAATCGGTTGAGTTTTGACAGAGATAGCTAAGATCAAGGCCCGAAATGTGAGGATTCGAAAATAACGTCTAAAATCCTCTAAGACCTCTAGAAACGCCAGAAAATGCAAAAAACAAAAAATAAATGAAAAAATTTTAAATTGACGAAATCAAGATTATTTTGATGCAGAGTCGATATAAATGAAAATTATTGAATTAAATGGTATTCCGATTCAAAATCGGTTGAGTTTTGACAGAGATAGCTAAGATCAAGGCCCGAAATGTGAGGATTCGAAAATAACGTCTAAAATCCTCTAAGACCTCTAGAAACGCCAGAAAATGCAAAAAACAAAAAAATAAATGAAAAAAATTTTAAATTGACGAAATCAAGATTATTTTGATGCAGAGTCGATATAAATGAAAATTATTGAATTAAATGGTATTCCGATTCAAAATCGGTTGAGTTTTGACAGAGATAGCTAAGATCAAGGCCCGAAATGTGAGGATTCGAAAATAACGTCTAAAATCCTCTAAGACCTCTAGAAACGCCAGAAAATGCAAAAACAAAAAATAAATGAAAAAAATTTTAAATTGACGAAATCAAGATTATTTTGATGCAGAGTCGATATAAATGAAAATTATTGAATTAAATGGTATTCCGATTCAAAATCGGTTGAGTTTTGACAGAGATAGCTAAGATCAAGGCCCGAAATGTGAGGATTCGAAAATAACGTCTAAAATCCTCTAAGACCTCTAGAAACGCCAGAAAATGCAAAAACAAAAAATAAATGAAAAAAATTTTAAATTGACGAAATCAAGATTATTTTGATGCAGAGTCGATATAAATGAAAATTATTGAATTAAATGGTATTCCGATTCAAAATCGGTTGAGTTTTGACAGAGATAGCTAAGATCAAGGCCCGAAATGTGAGGATTCGAAAATAACGTCTAAAATCCTCTAAGACCTCTAGAAACGCCAGAAAATGCAAAAACAAAAAAATAAATGAAAAAATTTTAAATTGACGAAATCAAGATTATTTTGATGCAGAGTCGATATAAATGAAAATTATTGAATTAAATGGTATTCCGATTCAAAATCGGTTGAGTTTTGACAGAGATAGCTAAGATCAAGGCCCGAAATGTGAGGATTCGAAAATAACGTCTAAAATCCCTCTAAGACCTCTAGAAACGCCAGAAAATGCAAAAAACAAAAAATAAATGAAAAAATTTTAAATTGACGAAATCAAGATTATTTTGATGCAGAGTCGATATAAATGAAAATTATTGAATTAAATGGTATTCCGATTCAAAATCGGTTGAGTTTTGACAGAGATAGCTAAGATCAAGGCCCGAAATGTGAGGATTCGAAAATAACGTCTAAAATCCTCTAAGACCTCTAGAAACGCCAGAAAATGCAAAAAACAAAAAATAAATGAAAAAATTTTAAATTGACGAAATCAAGATTATTTTGATGCAGAGTCGATATAAATGAAAATTATTGAATTAAATGGTATTCCGATTCAAAATCGGTTGAGTTTTGACAGAGATAGCTAAGATCAAGGCCCGAAATGTGAGGATTCGAAAATAACGTCTAAAATCCTCTAAGACCTCTAGAAACGCCAGAAAATGCAAAAAACAAAAAAATAAATGAAAAAAATTTTAAATTGACGAAATCAAGATTATTTTGATGCAGAGTCGATATAAATGAAAATTATTGAATTAAATGGTATTCCGATTCAAAATCGGTTGAGTTTTGACAGAGATAGCTAAGATCAAGGCCCGAAATGTGAGGATTCGAAAATAACGTCTAAAATCCCTCTAAGACCTCTAGAAACGCCAGAAAATGCAAAAAACAAAAAAATAAATGAAAAAAATTTTAAATTGACGAAATCAAGATTATTTTGATGCAGAGTCGATATAAATGAAAATTATTGAATTAAATGGTATTCCGATTCAAAATCGGTTGAGTTTTGACAGAGATAGCTAAGATCAAGGCCCGAAATGTGAGGATTCGAAAATAACGTCTAAAATCCTCTAAGACCTCTAGAAACGCCAGAAAATGCAAAAACAAAAAAATAAATGAAAAAATTTTAAATTGACGAAATCAAGATTATTTTGATGCAGAGTCGATATAAATGAAAATTATTGAATTAAATGGTATTCCGATTCAAAATCGGTTGAGTTTTGACAGAGATAGCTAAGATCAAGGCCCGAAATGTGAGGATTCGAAAATAACGTCTAAAATCCTCTAAGACCTCTAGAAACGCCAGAAAATGCAAAAAACAAAAAAATAAATGAAAAAAATTTTAAATTGACGAAATCAAGATTATTTTGATGCAGAGTCGATATAAATGAAAATTATTGAATTAAATGGTATTCCGATTCAAAATCGGTTGAGTTTTGACAGAGATAGCTAAGATCAAGGCCCGAAATGTGAGGATTCGAAAATAACGTCTAAAATCCTCTAAGACCTCTAGAAACGCCAGAAAATGCAAAAAACAAAAAAATAAATGAAAAAAATTTTAAATTGACGAAATCAAGATTATTTTGATGCAGAGTCGATATAAATGAAAATTATTGAATTAAATGGTATTCCGATTCAAAATCGGTTGAGTTTTGACAGAGATAGCTAAGATCAAGGCCCGAAATGTGAGGATTCGAAAATAACGTCTAAAATCCCTCTAAGACCTCTAGAAACGCCAGAAAATGCAAAAAACAAAAAAATAAATGAAAAAAATTTTAAATTGACGAAATCAAGATTATTTTGATGCAGAGTCGATATAAATGAAAATTATTGAATTAAATGGTATTCCGATTCAAAATCGGTTGAGTTTTGACAGAGATAGCTAAGATCAAGGCCCGAAATGTGAGGATTCGAAAATAACGTCTAAAAATCCTCTAAGACCTCTAGAAACGCCAGAAAATGCAAAAACAAAAAATAAATGAAAAAAATTTTAAATTGACGAAATCAAGATTATTTTGATGCAGAGTCGATATAAATGAAAATTATTGAATTAAATGGTATTCCGATTCAAAATCGGTTGAGTTTTGACAGAGATAGCTAAGATCAAGGCCCGAAATGTGAGGATTCGAAAATAACGTCTAAAATCCTCTAAGACCTCTAGAAACGCCAGAAAATGCAAAAAACAAAAAAATAAATGAAAAAAATTTTAAATTGACGAAATCAAGATTATTTTGATGCAGAGTCGATATAAATGAAAATTATTGAATTAAATGGTATTCCGATTCAAAATCGGTTGAGTTTTGACAGAGATAGCTAAGATCAAGGCCCGAAATGTGAGGATTCGAAAATAACGTCTAAAATCCTCTAAGACCTCTAGAAACGCCAGAAAATGCAAAAACAAAAAAATAAATGAAAAAAATTTTAAATTGACGAAATCAAGATTATTTTGATGCAGAGTCGATATAAATGAAAATTATTGAATTAAATGGTATTCCGATTCAAAATCGGTTGAGTTTTGACAGAGATAGCTAAGATCAAGGCCCGAAATGTGAGGATTCGAAAATAACGTCTAAAATCCTCTAAGACCTCTAGAAACGCCAGAAAATGCAAAAACAAAAAATAAATGAAAAAATTTTAAATTGACGAAATCAAGATTATTTTGATGCAGAGTCGATATAAATGAAAATTATTGAATTAAATGGTATTCCGATTCAAAATCGGTTGAGTTTTGACAGAGATAGCTAAGATCAAGGCCCGAAATGTGAGGATTCGAAAAATAACGTCTAAAATCCTCTAAGACCTCTAGAAACGCCAGAAAATGCAAAAAACAAAAAAATAAATGAAAAAAATTTTAAATTGACGAAATCAAGATTATTTTGATGCAGAGTCGATATAAATGAAAATTATTGAATTAAATGGTATTCCGATTCAAAATCGGTTGAGTTTTGACAGAGATAGCTAAGATCAAGGCCCGAAATGTGAGGATTCGAAAATAACGTCTAAAATCCTCTAAGACCTCTAGAAACGCCAGAAAATGCAAAAAACAAAAAAATAAATGAAAAAAATTTTAAATTGACGAAATCAAGATTATTTTGATGCAGAGTCGATATAAATGAAAATTATTGAATTAAATGGTATTCCGATTCAAAATCGGTTGAGTTTTGACAGAGATAGCTAAGATCAAGGCCCGAAATGTGAGGATTCGAAAATAACGTCTAAAATCCTCTAAGACCTCTAGAAACGCCAGAAAATGCAAAAAACAAAAAAATAAATGAAAAATTTTAAATTGACGAAATCAAGATTATTTTGATGCAGAGTCGATATAAATGAAAATTATTGAATTAAATGGTATTCCGATTCAAAATCGGTTGAGTTTTGACAGAGATAGCTAAGATCAAGGCCCGAAATGTGAGGATTCGAAAATAACGTCTAAAATCCCTCTAAGACCTCTAGAAACGCCAGAAAATGCAAAAAACAAAAAAATAAATGAAAAAAATTTTAAATTGACGAAATCAAGATTATTTTGATGCAGAGTCGATATAAATGAAAATTATTGAATTAAATGGTATTCCGATTCAAAAATCGGTTGAGTTTTGACAGAGATAGCTAAGATCAAGGCCCGAAATGTGAGGGTTCGAAAATAACGTCTGGGGAAAATCCTCTAAGACCTCTAGAAACGCCAGGAAATGCAAAAAACAAAAAATTAAATGAAAAAATTGTAAATTGACGAAATCAAGATTATTTTGATGCAGAGTCGATATAAATGAAAATTATTGAATTGGAATGGTGGTCTGATTCAACAAATCGGTTGAGTTTTGACAGAGATAGCTAAGATCGAGGCGCCGAAATGTGAGGATTCGAAAATAACGTCTAAAATCCCCTCTCTAAGACCCTAGA
>JAEIGM010000639.1:0-15586 GCA_018903735.1 Drosophila cardini
TTCTGATACGTCCATTTTAGAAATTCCACTATTATTTTCTTTTTGTCTTTTCACTGGTGGGTTTGGGGCATTGTAATTTTTATTTGTCTGATAATTCATTTGATTTTGGCTTCTACCCTGGTTTAATTTTTGTTGAAATTCTTGGACTGTTGGTGGATTATTAGTTTGATTATTTTGAGTTTTCAATTGTTCGTTATTAAGAACTGTTGGAATATAACCCTGAGAATAGTACTTTCCACTTCTCTGATTTGTTTGGTTTGGTTTCTTTTCACTTGAATAATTTTCGTAAAAACCCTCTCTTTGAGCTACTTGTTTTAGTTTGGATAAGCTTGAAATGTCGAATTTAGCAAGTGTTACATATAGTCTGTCTGGCAATTTCTTCGTTATTACATTTTTTATTGTGGTTTCTAAACCTTGTTTATATAAAGCGTTATTAATTGCATTACCTTCTAAACTTAACTTATTTACTATAGTGAAAGATTTCTGTTCAAGTTCTTCAATGAACTTACGGAGGTTTCCGTTGTAGTTGGTGTTGTACAATCGTCGTAACAATTCCTCGCACGGTGTCTGGATATTGAGTTCGCTGATCAGTGATCCTCTCGGTCCAGGTGTTGGCTTGTGAAAGTTCGAAATGGGTGTGCGTCCTGATAGCTGCATTTATCATTTCCGAACAGGATACTATGTTGTCTCACATCGTGGGTTGGATATAACGTAAGGATGTAATCGACTCTTCGGATGAAGGCACTTAAATTTTCTGGGGCTCCATCGAATGTAGGCAATTGTCGTAAGGCTGACAATGCTTGCTTCAGATGATTTTCCGATAGTTCTAGCGTCATGGTTGTTTTGTGGTTTATTTTGTTTTTGGTGTATTGAAATACTTATTGCTTACAGGGATCAATTGAATGATGTGTAAGGCCCAGAAACAAGTATTATGCACAAGATTTCTTATAGTCCAGAGGATCTATATTTTTTGTAGAGATCTTGTTTGTAGGTTTACGCGTCACGTAAATTCTTTGGCGGATCAGTATTGCGGTTTCGGAATAGTCCTTTTTTTGTTTTTAAGGATTCACTTTTTGCACTGATCCTACCGGCTGCGCCAATTATATGTTTCACGACCGCGATAATCAAAAATAAAAAAATAGTTTATTTTTGTTTACACTTTATCTTTATTCTTATACTTAGAATTACAGTCGGAGTTACTTATACATGCACTATTTGAATCGAAGGGATACAATGTCAGAGTAAAGGCTTCGGCGGCAAGATTAGAACTAACTTGACAGAAGGCTGTATGGGGATATTTATACGCTGATCGTTTGTATGTGTTAGTGAGTTTTTCGTGTGACATTCAAATTAGACTTTGGACTCTAGGCTTGCTAGGATGCTGAATAGGCATTTCTCACGTTCTGGCGATTCTAATATCGTCTTACAATTTTTATGTTTAAGTTATTTAATGGGAATGTTTACATTAATTGGGATTTTCGGGAGTCTATGTTTATAGTGGCGATTCTGATATCGTCTTACAATTTTTATGTTTAAGTTAATTTATGGGAATGTTTACATTAGGATTTTTCGGGAGTCTATGTTTATAGCTCTGGGTTTTATGTTTACAGCATAAGTGTTTGTAATATAAGTATAATGTGTTTTGTGTGAGTGTAGTGGGTTGTCGATATATAACTATATATATATATGTCCATATACATAATTAGATTTCCTTACATGCCTTGTTTTAAAATTATGTTTTGCGTAAAAACAAATCTCGTATTATAATTCAAAATGAATACTTTTAATATAATTTGAAATTAAAAATAAAGTTAATAATACTGTCGGCATTATATTAATTAATCTATATTGGAGTATTACAATGGATAGTATTTGCAATAAAACTCTTTGAAACAAAAACATCAGTTTGTAATAGGGATGTGAATTGCCAAGAAAATACCGATATCGTTATTAATTAAAATATCACATTAAATCACATATCGCGTTCGATATCGATATTATCTATAACAGACAATATAGATATCGACATAATGACCATTTGTCGCATTCAATATCATATCGCAATTATAATTACATATCGTATTGAATATCCATATATTACATATCGTATCGTATGTATATATCGTATTGGATATCGATATGTGATATATCGTATAGTATGCATACATGTGCGTGCATCGTCCGCGAGCAGCGCTATCGCTACACAAGCAGCGTAAACGTTCGCTCACATGTTTATATGCTTCTGTCTCGCTTGCACACATGCATTGACATTGCGTGCAATTGTTAACTTTGTTACGTGTCTAGCTTTTTTGTTTATTGTCCGATTTGTATGCAACTTTCAGGATAGTTTGTTATACTCTGTCTCCAAACGAATTTGAAATTACAATACCGTACGATAAGTGCAAATGCCTTAAAAATGGCATTGAAGTTTAAAAATTATTTCATTCTTGTGGGAAAAGGGGGCGTGGCAGTCCAAAAATTTTAATGACAATGCATTTATGCTGTCTCTAGCAACCTACATACCAAAAATGGTATTCCTAAGTGCTATAGTTACTGAGATATTCGCTTAAAACATCAATTTTTTTTGTAGGTGACCATAGTTTTTTACAATTTGCGGAGGCGGTTGATGCTGATCAAGAATATATATACTTTATGGGGTCTGCCACGCCTCCTTCTGCCTGTTACGCACATTTCGCTTCAGACAAACTTAATAGACCCCTCTACTCTTTTTTAGAGTACGGGGTCTAAAAAGCTGTTTTTGGTTTACTATTTGGGTCCATTTGTATCTGATGAAATCCTTTCGCAAGGTCAATTGTGGTACAATACTGACATTTTCCAAGTTTGTCTAGTATGTCATCCATGACTGGAATCGGATATTTATCATCGATTGTTATTTCGTTTAAGTCTCGATAGTCAATAACTATACGGAACTTTTCTTTACCTGATGCATCACGTTTCTTTGGCACAATCCAAATTGGTGAGCAATAAGGCGAGTTTGATTTGCGAATTATGCCTTGTTCAATCATTTCTTTGATTTGATGGTCGACTTCTTCGTCGAATGTTTGCGCATACTTGTATGGACTCTTTTGAATTGGGTCTTCGTGTTTAGTTTGGATGACATGCTTAATTGTACTGGTGAAAGTCAAATTCTCACTTTCTTTTTACTGAATGTCACTAAACTCGAAAAAAAATTTTGATTAGTTTAGTGTTTTTTTCATCGTTCAGATGTTCTAATCGGAATTGATTTGTTTCATTTAATTCATTATTTATAGCGTAATTTACTGCTATGTCATTTGTTTGGGGCAAATCAAGGAATTGAAATGCGGTATTGTCCTTGACAGAATCCTCACGATCATATCTCATTGAAATGGAGCTCGTTAAGAATAACTGTTTTTTGTTTATAGTCAATTTTTGCTTCACAGGATTCTAGATATTCTCTACCTAGTAGAATATCATAATTGTCAGAAAAGTTGTGTAAATAAAATATTTGATTAGAAGGACAAAGCTTACTAGGTGCTAAAGAATTCTTTATATAATGCCTGATAATTTTCAGCATTTTCTTTTGGTTTATTACTTTTTACTTACTTATTTTTAATAACGGTGCATTAATGCCGTCTCATAGAATCTGCATACCAAAATTGGTGTTCCTAAGTACCACACTTACTGAGATGTTCGCCCAAAACATCAATTTTTTACGAGGCATGTCTAGTTTTTTGCTCATTGTGGGCGAATGGGGCGTGGCATCGAAAAAAAATGATTCTTGTATTGACTGACTTAATATCGAGTCGAATTGGGACTAAATTTAAACTTGTAGCTGTTACCATCTCTGAAATCTGTTTGTTCATACGGACAGACGGACAGACAGACGGAAAGACGGACAGACAGACGAACAGACGGACATGGCTATATCGACTCGGCTTGTGATGCTGATCAAGAATATATATACTTTATGGGGTCTGCCATGTCTCCTTCTCCCTGTTACATACATTGCAACGAATACAATATACCCTTTTACTCTACGAGTAACGGGTATAATTATCTGCCTGTCTGTCTGTCCGTCTGTCTGTCCGTATGTGTCTGTCCGATTTCAGAGATGGTAAGAGTTACAAGTTTGAATTTGGTCACTATCGACTCGATATTAAGTCAGTCAACACAAGAATCTTTTTTTTTTCGATGCCACGCCCCATTCGCCTACAATGAGCAAAAAACTAGACACACCTCGTAAAAAATTGATGTTTTGGGCGAATATCTCAGTAACTGTGGCTCTTAGGAACACCAATTTTGGTATGTAGGTTCCTTAAGACGGCATAAATGCATCGTTATTAAAAATTTGAACTGCCACGCCCCCTTTTCCCACATGAAATAAAATAACTTTCAAACTTCGATGCCGATTTCAAGGCATATGTTCTTATCGTACAGTATTATTATTTCACATTCGTTTGAAGACAAAGTATATCAAACTATCCTGAAATTTGCATATAAATCGGACTATAAACAAAAGAGCTAGACATGTAAGAAAGTTAATAATTGAACGCAATGCTGGCCGTGCCAACCAATTGTGTATGTATAACATATACACACATACATATGTGCGTGCATACTTTTAATGTCAAATGTACATGTGTGTGTATACAGACAATCAGATGTTTTTGTTTCAACGTGTTTTATTGCAAGCATCAATTGATATACTTGGATACCGATTTTATGAAATGATAAGGAATAAATTGCAGAGAGAATTCTACGGTCGGGCGTGCTCGACTGTACTTTTCTTTCTCGTTTCTTTTTAGACCCCGTACTCTAAAAAAGAGTAGAGGGGTCTATTAGGTTTGTCTGAAGCGAAATGTGCGTAACAGGCAGAAGGAGGCGTGGCCGACCCCACGCGTGGCCGACTCGTTCCTTAAAAATATATAAGTAAAACCGAATATTAAAGTAATGCTAAATTCAGAGGTTGTCAATTTTAATTAAATATATGTTGGATGTACCATCTCTATACGATGTTCCATCACTAGACAAAAGCTACAGTGACAAAAGAACTAGTGAATAACGAACTGAACGTTAGTTCACTTGAGGTCATAATTTAGAGAAGACAAGTTGCATCGAAGAAACATACAAGAAAAATAAAAGTTATAATTTAAGCATAAAATACAAACACACATTTTGTTATTATTCATTGCGGCTATATGGAATAAAACCAATAGGTTATGGGCCCAGATAGCGCATAATAACTAAAAAGTGTTGCGTACGCGTTGTTTTCTCAGAAAAGTGCATACAAGTGAATACATGTGTATGCACATATTTATTCAACTGGTGAAATAAACTAAAAAAGGTTTAAGTATTTACAAGGGTATGTACTTATGTAACTTTATGTGATCCGCGTGTTAATAAAGGAAGAAAAGTATATGCGTATATATATTTATAAATGTATATACTCATAATTGCGGTATTATTTCATGTCATTGTGAAATTCATTTGTTGTGTATGTGTGTGTGTGTGCTTCTGAGTCCCGAAATTTTGCGCAGTTCTTTTTCTCTCCTTTCGTCTCTGTGCATGCTCATATATATGTATGCATATATGTGTATGTATATACGATTGTGAGTAGTTTCGTTTGTGACAATTTTGTCTCCGTTTTAACTGTGCGCGTGGTCGGAAATTTTGATGCACATACATACAGATTCAAAACGAAATATTAAATATATGCAAATTATAATTTAAGTTATAATTTCAGAAAATGCAAAAGGAAAATAAAATAAAAAATATTACACCATTCAACGGAAAGAAATATTCCATATGGAAATTTCGTGTTAAGGCTCTGTTAGCTGAGAGTAACAATTTGTTTGTTATAGAAGAGGAAATGCCAGAAAAGATAGACGAAAAATGGACTAAAGCAGAGAGAACAGCTAAAAAGTACAGTAATTGAGTTTCTAAGTGATTCATTCCTATCCTTTGCCGATAACGGTAATTCTGCCAAGCAAATTTTTGAGAAATTAGATGCTGTATATGAGCGAAAAAGCTTGGCCTCACAACTCTCAATACGAAAGCAGTTATTAACTTTTAAGTTAAAAGGTGACACTCCACTAATAGTTCATTTTAGCAAGTTTGATGAATTAGTAAACGAGTTAATGGCATCGGGAGCAAAAATTGAGGAGGTGGATAAAGTGTCTCATTTGCTCCCTGGCGACGTAGTCAATGACACTTTATGCGCCCTTATGTCCCTAATACAAATGGGCGACCATACCCCCTCGAGTAAATAGCCCATATTGGCCACTGTGGTTCTGCACGAGGAAGGGCTAGGCTGTGTCATGAGCTGTTTCCAGTATGGAATCATGATCTCCTGGTTTGGCAATGTCGACTCGTCGGTTCCATCAAGCAAGGATTTTATGCATCGACCTTTGTGTTTGTCCTAGTTACGCTGAACCCGAATCGGAAATTATTCCTGGAGGTAGTTGGACAAACGCCGGAGAGTTGCCACTTTGCCCAAAGTCTGAGCCCCATCTACGATGGATTGCAAGACTACGACTCTCCAAGATCTTCTGCATGCTATGGGGGGTAAGCCCTGAAGCGTCCGCCTGAGGATATCGTCCGAATGATTCAGTGGAGCGATTGGAGCTCTCCTAGACGTTGAGGTGAAAACTGACTCACTTAAACTTGGGCGGCGCTGTATAGTCGAAAATTCATTTGCTTTTGGGATATGAGCTGCTTGCCCTCTTAGCTGCTCAATTGTTGCCTTGTAAATATCCCTCTGTCGATATTTCTTGATTGCATCGACACTGGGGTGGGTGAAAACTTCCGTTAGCTTTATATTAATGAATCTCCCGCCATTTGCTGTGAGTTCAATTTCCTTCCTCGCCATCATGGACAACTCTTCCTAGTTCCACCTGGCTTTCACGTCAACACGCAAACGAAGCTGATCAAGCCTGTCCTTGTGCTGACGCGACGTGTGAACACCGAGCCCGGTCTTCGACGTAACAGACCCCCATCCAAATACATACACAATTGGATGGCACAGCCACCATTCGCAGACAGCGCTGCCGCTAGAAAGCAGCGAAAATGTTTGCTCTCATGTTTGTATGTTTCTGTCTCGCTTGCACACATGCAGTGAAATGGCGTTAAATTATAAACTTTGTAACGTGTCTAGCTCATTTGTTTATAGTCCGATTTTTAAACATTCAGGATAGTTTGATATACTTTGTCTTCAAACGAATGTGAAATAACAATACTGTGCGATAAGAACATATGCCTTCAAATCGGCATCGAAGATTGAAAATTATTTTATTTCATGTGGAAAAAGGGGGTGTGGCAGTTCGAAAATTTTAATAACAATGAACTTATGTTGTCTTAAGGAACCTGCATACCAAAATTGGTGTTCCTAAGTGCCACAGTTACTGAGATATTCGATCAGGCATCTTTACTACTTAGACCATATTCCTCGTTGAAGTTGATGTAAATAATTCAAATTTCACAAGAAAGAAAAGTACTGTCGTACACGCCCGACCGTAGAATACTCTCTGCATTTTATTCCCGATCGTTTGAATAAAATCGGTATCCGAGAATATCGATTGATAGTACTTGCAGTAAAAAATGTTGATACAAAATCGTATGTTTGTATGTATGCACATACATACATGCATATACATATGACATAAGTATGGGGTCGGCCACGCCTTCTTCTGCCTGTTACAGTGTATCACATTAATATTCGGTTTTTAGACCCCGTACTCTAAAAAAGAGTAAAGGGGTCAATTAAGTTCGTCTGAAGCGAAATGTGCGTAACAGGCAGAAGGAGGCTATTCCGACCCCATAAAGTATATATATTCTTGATCAGCATTAACAGCCGAAACGATATAGCGATGTCCGTCTGTCCGTCTGTCTGTCTGTCCGTCTGTCCGTCCGTCTGTATGATCACCTGGATCTTTTAAACTACCAGAGCTAGAGCCACCAAATTTGGAATGAAAGTCCGTATGCTTCACGAGCAGATCAAGTTTATTTCAAATCTTTGCCTCGCCCCCTACCGCCCCCGCAAATTGTTAAAAACTATTTCCACATCACCATAACTTGAAAACGACTAGAGCTAGGGAGACCGACTTCATACACAATGTGTATGGTACCTATCTAACCATCCTCTCTTAATTTGGTCCGGATCGGACAACTATAGCCTATAGCTTTCATAGGACAAATCGGGCGAAAATTCGTGATTTGTATGGAGGCATGAAGTTTCAGTAGAGCGACTGTAAACAAACTAACACATTATGTGTATGGTACCATTAAACTATCCTCACCAAGTTTGGTCCGGATCGGACAACTATAGCCTATAGCTCCCATAGGACAAATCGGTCGAAAATTGGTGATTTGTATGGAGACATGAAGTTTTAGTTGAGCGATTGAGACCAAACTAACACATTATGTGTATGATGCCATTGTTACTGTCCTCACCAAGTTTGGTCCGAATCGGACAACTATAGCCTATAGCTCCCATAGGACAAATCGTTCGAAAACTACTTATATGTATGGTAAAACGCGCACTAGAATGAGTACGGGGTCTTTTAAATAAACTTACAAATCTAGGCAATTTCAAATTATTTAATAAAGCCCAGAATGTCACCTTTCAATTGATGTTCATATAATCTGAATTTAGCCTTACTTTAATATTCGGTTTTTTGGCGTAGTCAGACTAAAAGAGCCATGTGGCAACTCCGAGAAGCCTCAAAAAGTGCAAATAACTGTTCTCCCGGAAAATGAGACTTATCGCATCCATTATTTAGGAAGAAACCCCACCCCAATATTGCATTGTCTGGGTATAGTTTGAAATGGGCTGGGGAAATAAAAATTCCCCAATGGAGTAGCGTCATCTTCAGTTGCATTTGGAGGGCAGGACATACTCTGACATTGCTCAAATTCTTGTGATGAAACAAAACACTGTAGGTGATATTGTTCGGAGATTCCGAAATGAAGGCAGGATTGTGAGGAAGTTGAAGGCAAATCCTCGACAAAGTGTTCCGGAATTCCACCACGCGGTGGTGGAGTTCTTATTTCAGTAAAATCCTCCCTTAATGCTGAATTAATAGATGTTCACCACTGGACGAAATTGAATTTGTTGCCGTTAAGGTAACTTTTTCGTCATTTGCCCTTTATGTAACTTGCTCTTACATTCCTCCTTCCTCAGAAATGTCAGTTTATTTACAGTATTTCAATTTCATCAAAGAAATATTTAGTCACATTCGTGATTGTGATTTCTTTGTGATACTAGGAGATTTTAACTTGCCAAACGTTTCCTGGACGTTTTTCGACAAGTTAGATTACATACCCACACCCAATAACGACTTTTTAGATAGTTTGATTGATCTTCCTTTTTTTCAAATCAATCATATATCTAATCGTCTGAACCGGATGCTGGATCTTATCTTTGTTAATGATTCATCCAGTGCCATTGTCACTAGATCTTCTCCTGTAGTTGCTCCTGAAGATTCTTTTCATCCTACTCTAGAACTTTCCCTGTCTATCCCTAACTTCATCCGTTCACCTCCTTCATCCTCTTCCAAGTGGCGCCGTTGCTTTCGCAAAGGAAATTTTTCTTTGCTAAATCAACTGATTTTTGCTACTGACTGGTCTATACTATACAGCACGAATGATATTAACATAGCTGTCGAGTATTTTTACAACATATTAAATTCAATCTTTGATGTCTGTATTCCATATAGTGTTGTAAAGTCCGTTTCACATAAATCTCCTTGGTTCTCACCAAGGCTATCTAACTTAAAAAATAAAAAAGCACAATATTTTAAAAAGTTTAAGCAGACAGGTTCTAGCTTAGACTTTTTAAATTATTCTAAAGCAAAAGCAGCCTTTACCCTTCTTAATTCTCAATGCTATGAAAATTATCTCGTTCGATGCAAGAATCAATTTGCGCGCGATCCTAAACAATTTTATAACTTTGTTAACTCTAAACGCAAATCTTCTACTTTACCCAATTCTTTTTTCTTCAATACTGCTAAAGTAAGTGACGACTCGGCTGCTTCCGATCTCTTTGCTAACTTTTTTCAATCTACGTATTCCCCTAGTTTGCCTACTAACTTCTTTTACCCCTTTAAACTCCCATCCTCTAATTCCGTTTTTTTTCTATTGGTTTTATTCCATATAGCCGCAATGAATAATAACAAAATGTGTGTTTGTATTTTATGTTTAAATTATAACTTTTATTTTTCTTGTATGTTTCTTCGATGCAACTTGTCTTCTCTAAATTATGATCTCAAGTGAACTAACGTTCAGTTCGTTATTCACTAGTTCTTTTGTCACTGTAGCTTTTGCCTAGTGATGGAACATCGTATAGAGATGGTACATCCAACACACCTCCTCAAAAGATACATTGACCAATAAATTCATTTGTTAGTATTACAATATTTTAAACGACAAGTTGCATATTCTGGGGACAATATTAATGATTCACATTTGTCTAGAAATAGCCTTTAAAAAACAAAACTAGTTCACGGATTAAGGAAAACCCAGGAAAACCTTAATCAAATCATAGGTTAGTTATAATGTTTAACAAAATATATTAACTTTTAAAGATATTTTCAAATATTTAGATTTAATTTTTAATTTACATTTTTACTTTGTTGCAAGTTCTTTAAGTAATTCAAATTAAATTTCATATTCAATTACAACTAAAAAAAACTTTAAATTCATTTTTAAATTAAAATATTCAAGAACTTTTCTTTACTTTCATTAAATCCATATCTTTAAATTCGTTTCTTAACTAATGTATTAAAAAAAATTATTTCAGTCTGTAAGACCCAATTCAGTTCTTAGGGTCAAGAATCTGGCAGCTGGCAAAGGCTTCGTCAAAATGTCGGCCACCTGGTGATCTGTGGAAACATACTCAAGAACAATTAGTTTATTTTCAATCTGCTCTCTTGAAAAATGATATTTTATGTCTATATGTTTTGATCGTTTGTGGCTTGTGGGATTTTTCGCTATGCTAATGCATCCTTGATTATCCTCCAATATCTTAATTGGATCATTTAATTCATATTTTTATACTAGATATCAACGATTTCAACCAAAGAGCTTCCCTAACTGCTTCGAATAAAGCCATATATTCTGCTTCAGTAGAAGATGCAGCTACTGAATTCTGCTTTCTTGTGTTCCAGCATATTAGACATGTCTCAAACATTTTAAACAAGTACCCACTAGTACTTTTCCTGTCAGACTCATTGCCAGCCCAATCTGAGTCAGCATATCCAATAATAGTTTCTTTTAAACTTGTGTTCTTAACAAAGGTTAATTTCAAATCAACAGTACCTTTTAGATATCTTAAAATTCTCTTGAGACACTGCCATAACTCTTGATTATTATAATTTGTATACCTGCTCAAAATGCTTATTGCTGTACTTAAGTCTGGGCGAGTACACAACATGATGTACATTAAACAATCTATTAGATTCCGACAGGGCGCGTTACATTTCTGGTCTGAACTTAAAGCGTCATAATTAAGTTTAGTTGGAAGAGGTGTAGAAATGGGATTACAATCTTCCATATTAAACTTCTTTAATACATTATCAATGTATGCCGACTGACTTAAGTAAAGATACCCATTATTTCTTTCCACTTTTATTCCAATGAAATATCTTATTTCAGATAAATCTGTCATTCTAAATTTATTCATTAGGTATGATTTTAAATTAGTCATGGTCTCACTACTCTCAGTTGCAATTACTAAATCATCTACATATAAAAGAATGTATATATTTTTAAGAATATTCCCTTGATCAAGAAGGTATATACATCTATCTACAGCTGAGTTAATGAAACCCATTTCTTTTAAGGCTTTCTCAAAACCCTCAAACCAACATCGAGCGGACTGTTTTAAACCATAAATTGATTTGTTCAATTTACAAACTATGCCATTTGCACATTTAAGGCCTTCTGGAATTTTCATGTAAATTTCTTCCTTCAAAATGCCATTTAAAAATGCGGTTTTAACATTCATATGATGCACTCTTAAATTAAATTGGTTTGCTATAGATAAGATAAATCGAAAACTGGATATCCTAGCAACTGGAGCGAATGTCTCATCATAATCAATGAGATATTCTTGTGTGAACCCACGAGCAACTAGCCTGGCTTTATATTTGACTTCATTACCAAATTCATCATTTTTAATTGTAAATACCCATTTGCAGTCAACTATATTTTTATTCTGGGGTTGCTCAACTAAAGTCCAGGTTTTATTCAAAAAAATGAGAATTTAATTCTTCTTCTATGGCTTTTTCCCATTTATCTCTATCATTTCTATCTTTATTTTCAGCATATATGTTTGGAATACTATTACAGAAAGAGTGCGCATTCATAATACAAGTATTTAAGAATCTATACGAATGTTGTTGTTTTTCTCTTAACCTTTCACTTCTTCGTATTTCCACTTCCTTTTCACTCAATTGCTTATTAGGCAATTGTTCACCAACAATTAATGTTGGATCGGCATTTTTATAAGTTGTTGAATCACTAGACTGTTTATCTGATTTCAAACTATCAGATATTTCTTCCGTACTCTCATTCGGGAAATTTAATATTTCTTCCGTACTCTCATTCGGGAAATTAGACTCTTCTGATTCCGAATTGAAGTTCGGAAAACATTGTAGACCATCCATTCCATCTTTATGGATATTTTCCACCTGTTCCATATTATATTTTTGAAACATCGAGTCATTCTTCACAGTCCTAGTATTCTCCATACTTAGCTCATCCACAACAACATCTCTTGCTACCAGAAATTTTCTCGCAAGTGCATCCATAGCTTATAGCCGTTCGGTTCGTACCCAACAAGTATACCCTTCAATGATTTATCATCGAATTTTCTTTTTCGCATTTTATTATGCATGTATACTGTTGACCCAAATATTTTTAAATATTTTAAATTCGGCTTTCTGTTGTGCCACATTTCAAACGGAGTTTTCTTATCATTTAACGCTCTACTTGGAGTTCTATTAATTAAATAGGTTGCTGTTAAAACAGCTTCACTCCAAAAACTTCTATCAAGTTTAGCGCCACTAACCATTGCTCTAGCCTTTTCGGTTAAGGACCTGATCATGCGTTCTGATACTCCATTTTGTTGAGGTGTATGTGGAACTGTTAAGTGGTAGCTTATGCCTTTCTCTACACAATAATCTCTCATTTCATTGGATAAATATTCTCTTCCATTGTCAATGTAGAGATTAACAACCTTCAAGTTAAAGTGAGCTTCACTTTTTGCGATGAAATCTTTAAATGTGGAAAACACATCTGATTTATATGTTATTGTGTAAGTTACACAGTAATGAGTGAATTGATCAATAAATATTACGAAATAATTCTTTCCGTCAATACTAGAAGGAGTTATCGGACCACAAACATCCGAATGAATGACAAACAAAGGTCTCTTTATGTACTCCTTATTTTTAAATTTCGCAAACGGAAGTCTAGTTATCTTACCATTTATGCAAGCTTCACACAAATCATTATCTAACTGCACGTCTTTCAAAATTTCTGTATCTGCGAACATATTTCCTTTCATCATTTCAATAAATTTTCCTTTGCTAACATGTCCTAGTCTCTCATGCCACAAACGATACTTTTTAATCATACTAGATTCAGTCGCAAATACTTTATGGTTTCTTTTGAATTTTACTATGGGTATGTTAGACGTATACATACCTTCAAAAACTGCTTTTTCGTTCTTGGAGACTTTCACTCCATCCGGTTTGAATTCGACTTTCATACCATTATCCAGCATCTTTGCTACAGAAAGCAAATTGTGTGGTACATCTTTGCAGAACAGCACATTTTCCAGAATAATGTTTTCGTTTAAATTGCTTCGGAGTCTTACAATCCCTTTTGCTGTAGCGAAAATGTATTCTCCCTGTTTTGCAATTGCGATCTCAATCGGTGAGTCCAGAGTTGTAAATTCGGTAAATAGATTTATATCGTTAATCAAATGGTCCGAAGCTCCCGAATCCAATATGAAAGACGAATCCATGTCAGTTTTATAATTTATACGCTGTCTCAACATAAATGCAAAGCTCCCTTCTGCCTGAACAGTAGCTATTTGGGCCTGCTTTTCTTTTTCATTGTTTTGTATACTTTTTTTGAAAATAAAGCAATCTTTCTTAAAATGTCCTACTTTGCCGCAATGATGACATTTTAAATTGGATTTAAAATTCTTAGATTTGCCCTTAAATTTTGATTTTTTATTGAACGGTTTTGCTTTATATAGTTTTTGGTCATTTGAAGAAACAGCCTGTAAAATTTTTATGCTTGTATCTTTACTTGAGTGTTTAAGTTTGATCTCGTGATCAAGAAGGCGATTTTTGACAAAAGCTAAAGTAAGTTTTTCAATAGACAATGTCTCGATAGCGGTCACAACTCCATCATAAGCAGAGGGTAAAGTCAAGAGCAAATGAGACACTTTATCCACCTCCTCAATTTTTGCTCCCGATGCCATTAACTCGTTTTCTAATTCATCAAACTTGCTAAAATGAACTATTAGTGGAGTGTCACCTTTTAACTTAAAAGAGAGAGTTGTGAGGCCAAGCTTTTTCGCTCATATACAGCATCTAATTTCTCAAAAATTTGCTTGGCAGAATTACCGTTATCGGCAAAGGATAGGAATGAATCACTTAGAAACTCAATTACTGTACTTTTAGCTGTTCTCTCTGCTTTAGTCCATTTTTCGTCTATCTTTTCTGGCATTTCCTCTTCTATAACAAACAAATTGTTACTCTCAGCTAACAGAGCCTTAACACGAAATTTCCATATGGAATATTTCTCCCCGTTGAATGGGGTAATATTTTTTTATTTTATTTTCCTTTTGCATTTTCTGAAATTATAACTTAAATTATAATTTGCATATATTTAATATTTCGTTTTGAATCTGTATGTATGTGCATCAAAATTTCCGACCACGCGCACAGTTAAAACGGAGACAAAATTGTCACAAACGAAACTACTCACAATCGCATATACATACACATATATGCATACATATATATGAGCATGCACAGAGACGAAAGGAGAGAAAAAAGAACTGCGCAAAATTTCGGGACTCAGAAGCACACACACACACATACACAACAAATGAATTTCACAATGACATGAAATAATACCGCAATTATGAGTATATACATATATAAATATATATACGCATATACTTTTCTTCCTTTATTAACACGCGGATCACATAAAGTTACATAAGTACATACCCTTGTAAATACTTAAACCTTTTTTAGTTTATTTCGCCAGTTGAATAAATATGTGCATACACATGTATTCACTTGTATGCACTTTTCTGAGAAAACAACGCGTACGCAACACTTTTTAGTTATTATGCGCTATCTGGGCCCATAACCTATTGGTTTTATTCCATATAGCCGCAATGAATAATAACAAAATGTGTGTTTGTATTTTTATGTTTAAATTATAACTTTTTATTTTTCTTGTATGTTTCTTCGATGCAACTTGTCTTCTCTAAATTATGATCTCAAGTGAACTAACGTTCAGTTCGTTATTCACTAGTTCTTTTGTCACTGTAGCTTTTCTAGTGATGGAACATCGTATA
>JAEIGM010000130.1:0-90800 GCA_018903735.1 Drosophila cardini
ATATTAAACAATATTCCATTCTTAAAACTATTAATTAATAATACAAAACCAAAGTTATTAATTTATGAATGTGAAAAGGTCCAAGGTGGAATAATCAGTTTGCTTATTGACGTCAATCATGGAAATTTAAACACGAATATATTAATACCAAGTCAATTGAAAAATGAAATCAGTTATATAAAAGATAAGATACCAGATACTCTAGTACTACCGGGAAAAAGAACAGGTACGGAGCTTAGAGAAATGTATACCTTGCTAACTGCAAAAGGGTTGTTTTTAGACAAGAAAAAAATAACAAACGCAAAAATACCATTATTAAATAGACACTCATCTCAAGTATTTAAAATAATCCCATTACCTATTATAAACCAGCAAGGGGTAATAATCGCCGATTTAAAGTTCCCATACATAGTGTATAACTTTGCAATTGATTCCTATAATTTAATGTCAGAAGCAACACTTAACAAATGTAAGCACTGGCAACAAAATAGACGAATCTGCGAAAGAAATTGGCCATGGAACAGTGCAAATGATGACTCCTGCGAGGTCTTACCTTTTAAGCCGAACAGACCATCAAATTGTTTTTATAAAATGATCTCAACCTCTTCCAAGTAGCCTTGAATTAAATAGAAAAGGTTGTAAAGACGATTCCCAGCCGAGGTACAGATCTCAGTCTGCCCAGGGTCGCTCTTTGCAAGAAATTTGTTTAATGCAATGACGCTGCAGTTCGGGTGTGGGTGACGTGAGAAAGAGCGAAAACAACCTGCAGAACAGAACGCTATTGGGGGGAAGGTAACGATGCGCCGGGATAGTCCCACGGCAGGCGGGAAGAGACCCTCGCCTGTTTACGAGAAAGAACAGAGCTCAATGCGCCGGGATAGTCCCACGGCAAGCGGGAAGAGACCCTCGCCTATTTACGAGAAAGTGGTTAGAGTTAGTGGAGAGAGAGGAAGAAACGCTTTGTGTTGTCTTTTGCAATCTTTTATTATCTATTAGAACTACTATGTATAGCCCTATGGTGCCCTGCTGCACTGCCTAACTCCGGCCCTGGCGGCCGCTGCCATCAACTTACCTGCTGTCTTCTTGCTTCAGACGGGCCAACTTGCGACGTCTGCACACTTCTATGTCCGATCAAAAAGTGACGCGACGCTCTCGATCGCGCAGCGCAGAAGCCGTCGCAACACAACTCCACCACGAAAGCTCTCTCTTCACCACTGAGTTTTCGTGCAGAGTTGCACCCGACGGCCCCCGCGCTACCGATAGAGGGCGCCGCGTCCTTAATACAAACTGCTACCGCTATGAAACTTATAATTAAAATGCCTTCATTGGCGCCAAATCAAACTTAAAAAATTTACATTAAATTCAATACTTAAGACTTATCAGATCGACAATTCATGAGATGCCTCCATTGGCTCGCTTATCAGCTATTGATACCAAGATAAAGATAAAAAATAAAAACAACAATGTAAGGCGGTCAATTCCGGGGCCGCCTTACAAGGTAGTTGGGTATTCAAAGTACCAACCAACACTAAAGCAAAACAGGGAATCTTAACAATTAAATCAGATTGTTCGGCTAGAACCGTTGATAAAATACTAGTTGCAAATTATATTATTCACTATGAAAGTTATGAAAAATTGTCACCTTCTTATATAAGTAACATAAGTGAAATACCAAAAATTATATGCGATCTATTAAGATACCCCATTGTGAATCATACAGTAGATATAGATAACTTAAAAAATGAAGTAAACGAAATTAAAAACCATCATATCGAATTAAAAAATCTTAAATTTCATCATGTCTCCGGTCACGTATCATTAGGAATCTGTTTAATTATAAAAATTATCATAATTATGTATATAGTAAGAAAAATAAATGTAACAAGAAGACTACAAACTATAACGTTTCCGCATCTTTAAAGAAAACAAGAGAGAATGCTATAGTCGCCTCGCGTCTTTAGATTACCCGTTACTCAGTTTAATTATATTATTAACAATGATATATGATAACAAGAAAGAATGCTATAGTCGCCTCGCGACTTTAGGATACCCGTTACTCAGTTTAATTATATAATTAACAATAAATCATATTTTTAATAATATTAATAATATTACAATCGGTTAGGTAATCGACCCTATTGATTTTAATTCAGATGACTTGAGAAACGCAGAAAATTTTCATACAAAATCATATTTACAGCGTATTTTCGACCGATCGTCCCTATGGGAGCTATACGATATAGTCGTCCGATTTGGATCAAACTTAGTCAATATGTTTATATTATTGACAGATATATTCTGTGTAAGTTTCACTTCGATTGCTTGGCCAACGCAAAAGTTATTCATATAAATTCATATTTGGAGCGTATTTTTGACCGATTGTCCCTATGGGAGCTATATAATATAGTTGTCCGATTTGGATCAAACTTACTCAGTATACGTAATCCCTAGACGTGTACTTTCTGTGTCAATTTGGTTTAGATAGCATTACTAACAAAAAAGTTTTCTTTACTAAAACATGCTATTTTTACCTGTTTTTACCTTTGTATGCACATAGAACGCCCTAAAGTGGGCGTGTCAGAAAACAAAAGTAAACTTGTACTGCTTGGGCATTTTATCTTTCGTTTGCGACCACTCGGGCCTTTCTAGCTCTTATAGTCTCTAAGATCCTTTTGTTCACACAGACGGACAGACGGACGGACGGACAGACGGACATGGCTATATCGACTCGGCTAGTCATGCTGATCAAGAATATATATACTTTATGGGGTCTGCCATGTCTCCTTCTCCTTGTTACATACATTGCAACGAATACAATATACCCTTTTACTCTACGAGTAACGGGTATAATAATAATAGTACAATCGTTTAGGCAATCGACCCTATTGATTTTAATTCAGATGACTTGGGAAATACAGAAAATTTTCATACAAATTCATATTTACAACGTATTTTTGACCAATTGTCCCTATGGGAGCTATACGATATAGTTGTCCGATTTGGATGAAACTTAGTCAATATTTTTATATTATTGACAGGTATATTCTGTGTAAGTTTCACTTCGATTGCTTGGCCAACGCAAAAGTTATTCATATAAATTCATATTTGGAGCGTGTTTTTGACCAATTGTCCCTATGGGAGCTATACGATATAGTCGTCTGATTTGAATGAAACTTGGTCAGCATGTTTATATTATTGACAAATATATTCTGTGTGAGTTTCACTAAAATTGCTTGGCCAACGCAAAAGTTATTCATATAAATTCATATTTGGAGCGTACTTTTGACCAATTGTCCCTATGGGAGCTATACGATATAGTTGTCCGATTTGGATCAAACTTGGTCAGTATATGTACTCCCTAGACGTGTACTTTCTGTGTCAATTTGGTTTAGATAGCATTGCTAACAAAAAAGTTTTCTATACTAAAACATGCTATTTTTACCTGTTTTTACCTTTGTATGCACATAGAACGCCCTAAAGTGGGCGTGTCAAAAACAAAAACAAACTTGTACTGCTTGGGCATTTTATCTTTCGTTTGCGACCACTCGGGCCTTTCTAGCTCTTATAGTCTCTGAGATCCTTTTGTTCACACAGACGGACAGACGGACGGACGGACAGACGGACAGACGGACATGGCTATATCGACTCGGCTAGTCATGCTGATCAAGAATATATACACTTTATGGGGTCTGCCATGTCTCCTTCTCCCTGTTACATACATTCCAACGAATACAATATACCCTTTTACTCTACGAGTAACGGGTATAACAAGAAAGAATGCTATAGTCGCCTCGCGACTTTAGGATACCCGTTACTCAGTTTAATTATATTATTAACAATGGGATATGATAATAATAATAGTACAATCGTTTAGGCAATTGACCCTATTGATTTTAATTCAGATGACTTGGGAAATACAGAAAATTTTCATACAAATTCATATTTACAGCGTATTTTTACCCGATCGTCCCTATGGGAGCTATACGATATAGTCGTCCGATTTGAATGAAACTTAGTCAATATGTTTATATTATTGACAAATATATTCTGTGTGAGTTTCACTAAAATTGCTTGGCCCACGCAAAAGTTATTCATATAAATTCATATTTGGAGCGTGTTTTTGACCAATTGTCCCTATGGGAGCTATACGATATAGTCGTCCGATTTGAATGAAACTTGGTCAGCATGTTTATATTATTGACAAATATATTCTGTGTGAGTTTCACTAAAATTGCTTGGCCGACGCAAAAGTTATTCATATAAATTCATATTTGGAGCGTACTTTTGACCAATTGTCCCTATGGGAGCTATACGATATAGTTGTCCGATTTGGATCAAACTTGGTCAGTATATGTACTCCCTAGACGTGTACTTTTTGTGTCAATTTGGTTTAGATAGCATTGCTAACAAAAAAGCTTTCTATACTAAAACATGCTATTTTTACCTGTTTTTACCTTTGTATGCACATAGAACGCCCTAAAGTGGGCGTGTCAAAAAACAAAAACACACTTGTACTGCCTGGGCATTTTATCTTTCGTTTGCGACCACTCGGGCCTTTCTAGCTCTTATAGTCTCTAAGATCCTTTTGTTGACACAGACGGACAGACGGACATGGCTATATCGACTCGGCTAGTCATGCTGATCAAGAATATATACACTTTATGGGGTCTGCCATGTCTCCTTCTCCCTGTTACATACATTCCAACGAATACAATATACCCTTTTACTCTACGAGTAACGGGTATAACAAGAAAGAATGCTATAGTCGCCTCGCGACTTTAGGATACCCGTTACTCAGTTTAATTATATTATTAACAATGATATATGATAATAATAATAGTACAATCGTTTAGGCAATCGACCCTATTGATTTTAATTCAGATGACTTGGGAAATACAGAAAATTTTCATACAAATTCATGTTTACAACGTATTTTTGACCAATTGTCCCTATGGGAGCTATACGATATAGTTGTCCGATTTGGATGAAACTTAGTCAGCATGTTTATATTATTGACAGATATATTCTGTGTAAGTTTCACTTCGATTGCTTGGCCAACGCAAAAGTTATTCATATAAATTCATATTTCGAGCGTGTTTTTGACCAATTGTCCCTATGGGAGCTATACGATATAGTCGTCCGATTTAAATGAAACTTGGTCAGGATGTTTATATTATTGACAAATATATTCTGTGTGAGTTTCACTAGAATTGTTCGGCCAACGCAAAAGTTATTCATATAAATTCATATTTGGAGCGTACTTTTGACCAATTGTCCCTATGGGAGCTATACGATATAGTTGTCCGATTTGGATAAAACTTGGTCAGTATATGTACTCCCTAGACGTGTACTTTCTGTGTCAATTTGGTTTAGATAGCATTGCTAACAAAAAAGTTTTCTATACTAAAACATGCTATTTTCAACTGTTTTTACCTTTGTATGCAAATAGAACGCCCTAAAGTGGGCGTGTCAAAAAACATAAACAAACTTGTACTGCTTGGGCATTTTATCTTTCGTTTGCGACCACTCGGGCCTTTCTAGCTCTTATAGTCTCTGAGATCCTTTTGTTCACACAGACGGACAGACGGACGGACGGACAGACGGACAGACGGACATGGCTATATCGACTCGGCTAGTCATGCTGATCAAGAATATATATACTTTATGGGGTCTGCCATGTCTCCTTCTCCCTGTTACATACATTCCAACGAATACAATATACCCTTTTACTCTACGAGTAACGGGTATAACAAGAAAGAATGCTATAGTCGCCTCGCGACTTTAGGATACCCGTTACTCAGTTTAATTATATTATTAACAATGGGATATGATAATAATAGTAGTACAATCGTTTAGGCAATCGACCCTATTGATTTTAATTCAGATGACTTGGGAAATACAGAAAATTTTCATACAAATTCATATTTATAGCGTATTTTTACCCGATCGTCCCTATGGGAGCTATACGATATAGTCGTCCGATTTGAATGAAACTTGGTCATCATGTTTATATTATTGACAAATATATTCTGTGTGAGTTTCACTTCGATTGCTTGGCCAACGCAAAAGTTATTCATATAAATTCATATTTGGAGCGTGTTTTTGACCAATTGTCCCTATGGGAGCTATACGATATAGTCGTCCGATTTGAATGAAACTTGATCAGCATGTTTATATTATTGACAAATATATTCTGTGTGAGTTTCACTAAAATTGCTTGGCCAACGCAAAAGTTATTCATATAAATTCATATTTGGAGCGTACTTTTGACCAATTGTCCCTATGGGAGCTATACGATATAGTTGTCCGATTTGGATCAAACTTGGTCAGTATATGTACTCCCTAGACGTGTACTTTCTGTGTCAATTTGGTTTAGATAGCATTGCTAACAAAAAAGTTTTCTATACTAAAACATGCTATTTTCAACTGTTTTTACCTTTGTATGCACATAGAACGCCTGAAAGTGGGCGTGTCAAAAAACATAAACAAACTTGTACTGCTTGGGCATTTTATCTTTCGTTTGCGACCACTCGGGCCTTTCTAGCTCTTATAGTCTCTGAGATCCTTTTGTTCACACAGACGGACGGACGGACAGACGGACATGGCTATATCGACTCGGCTAGTCATGCTGATCAAGAATATATATACTTTATGGGGTCTGCCATGTCTCCTTCTCCCTGTTACATACATTCCAACGAATACAATATACCCTTTTTACTCTACGAGTGACGGGTATAACAAGAAAGAATGCTATAGTCGCCTCGCGACTTTAGGATACCCGTTACTCAGTTTAATTATATTATTAACAATGGGATATGATAATAATAATAGAACAATCGTTCAGTCAATCGACCCTATTGATTTTAATTCAGATAACTTGGGAAATACAGAAAATTTTCATACAAATTCATATTTACAACGTATTTTTGACCAATTGTCCCTATGGGAGCTATACGATATAGTTGTCCGATTTGGATGAAACTTAGTCAGCATGTTTATATTATTGACAGATATATTCTGTGTAAGTTTCACTTCGATTGCTTGGCCAACGCAAAAGTTATTCATATAAATTCATATTTGGAGCGTGTTTTTGACCAATTGTCCCTATGGGAGCTATACGATATAGTCGTCCGATTTGAGTGAAACTTGGTCAGCATGTTTATATTATTGACAAATATATTCTGTGTGAGTTTCACTAAAATTGCTTGGCCGACGCAAAAGTTATTCATATAAATTCATATTTGGAGCGTACTTTTGACCAATTGTCCCGATGGGAGCTATACGATATAGTTGTCCGATTTGAATCAAACTTGGTCAGTATATGTAGTCCCTAGACGTGTACTTTCTGTGTCAATTTGGTTTAGATAGCATTGCTAACAAAAAAGTTTTCTATACTAAAACATGCTATTTTCAACTGTTTTTACCTTTGTATGCACATAGAACGCCTGAAAGTGGGCGTGTCAAAAAACATAAACAAACTTGTACTGCTTGGGCATTTTATCTTTCGTTTGCGACCACTCGGGCCTTTCTAGCTCTTATAGTCTCTGAGATCCTTTTGTTCACACAGACGGACAGACGGACGGACGGACAGACGGACATGGCTATTTCGACTCGGCTAGTCATGCTGATCAAGAATATATATACTTTATGGGGTCTGCCATGTCTCCTTCTCCCTGTTACATACATTCCAACGAATACAATATACCCTTTTTACTCTACGAGTGACGGGTATAACAAGAAAGAATGCTATAGTCGCCTCGCGACTTTAGGATACCCGTTACTCAGTTTAATTATATTATTAACAATGGGATATGATAATAATAATAGAACAATCGTTCAGTCAATCGACCCTATTGATTTTAATTCAGATAACTTGGGAAATACAGAAAATTTTCATACAAATTCATATTTACAACGTATTTTTTGACCAATTGTCCCTATGGGAGCTATACGATATAGTTGTCCGATTTGGATGAAACTTAGTCAGCATGTTTATATTATTGACAGATATATTCTGTGTAAGTTTCACTAAAATTGCTTGGCCAACGCAAAAGTTATTCATATAAATTCATATTTGGAGCGTGTTTTTGACCAATTGTCCCTATGGGAGCTATACGATATAGTCGTCCGATTTGAATGAAACTTGGTCAGCATGTTTATATTATTGACAAATATATTCTGTGTGAGTTTCACTAAAATTGCTTGGCCGACGCAAAAGTTATTCATATAAATTCATATTTGGAGCGTACTTTTGACCAATTGTCCCTATTGGAGCTATACGATATAGTTGTCCGATTTGGATCAAACTTGGTCAGTATATGTAGTCCCTAGACGTGTACTTTCTGTGTCAATTTGGTTTAGATAGCATTACTAACAAAAAAGTTTTCTATACTAAAACATGCTATTTTTACCTGTTTTTACCTCTGTATGCACATAGAACGCCCTAAAGTGGGCGTGTCAAAAAACAAAAACAAACTTGTACTGCTTGGGCATTTTATCTTTCGTTTGCGACCACTCGGGCCTTTCTAGCTCATATAGTCTCTGAGATCCTTTTGTTCACACAGACGGACAGACGGACGGACGGACAGACGGACAGAATATATATACTTTATGGGGTCTGCCATGTCTCCTTCTCCCTGTTACATACATTTCAACGAATACAATATACCCTTTTACTCTACGAGTAACGCGTATAATAATAATAGAACAATCGTTTAGGCAATCGACCCTATTGATTTTAATTCAGATAACTTGGGAAATACAGAAAATTTTCATACAAATTCATATTTACAACGTATTTTTGACCAATTGTCCCTATGGGAGCTATACGATATAGTTGTCCGATTTGGATGAAACTTAGTCAGCATGTTTATATTATTGACAGATATATTCTGTGTAAGTTTCACTTCGATTGCTTGGCCAACGCAAAAGTTATTCATATAAATTCATATTTGGAGCGTGTTTTTGACCGATTGTCCCTATGGGAGCTATATGATACAGTTGTCCGATTTGGATCAAACTTGGTCAGTATACGTAATCCCTAGACGTGTACTTTCTGTGTCAATTTGGTTTAGATAGCATTGCTAACAAAAAAGTTTTCTATACTAAAACATGCTATTTTTACCTGTTTTTACCTTTGTATGCACATAGAACGCCCTAAAGTGGGCGTGCCAAAAAACAAAAACAAACTTGTACTGCTTGGGCATTTTATCTTTCGTTTGCGACCACTCGGGCCTTTCTAGCTCTTATAGTCTCTGAGATCCTTTTGTTCACACAGACGGACAGACGGACATGGCTATATCGACTCGGCTAGTCATGCTGATTAAGAATATATATACTTTATGGGGTCTACCATGTCTCCTTCTCCCTGTTACATACATTTTAACGAATACAATATACCCTTTCACTCTACGAGTAACGGGTATAACAAGAAAGAATGCTATAGTCGCCTCGCGACTTTAGGATACCCGTTACTCAGTTTAATTATATTATTAACAATGATATATGATAATAATAATAGTACAATCGTTTAGGCAATCGACCCTATTGATTTTAATTCAGATGACTTGGGAAATACAGAAAATTTTCATACAAATTCATATTTACAACGTATTTTTGACCAATTGTCCCTATGGGAGCTATACAATATAGTTGTCCGATTTGGATGAAACTTAGTCAATATGTTTATATTATAGACAGATATATTCTGTAAAAGTTTCACTTCGATTGCTTGCCCAACGCAAAAGTTATTCATATAAATTCATATTTGGAGCGTGTTTTTGACCAATTGTCCCTATGGGAGCAATACGATATAGTCGTCCGATTTGAATGAAACTTGGTCAGCATGTTTATATTATTGACAAATATATTCTGTGTGAGTTTCACTAAAATTGCTTGGCCAACGCAAAAGTTATTCATATAAATTCATATTTGGAGCGTACTTTTGACCAATTGTCCCTATGGGAGCTATACGATATAGTAGTTGTCCGATTTGTAAAAAACTTTTTTTACATCACCATAACTTGAAAACGATTAAATCTAGAGAGACCAAATTCACACATTATGTGTATGGTACCATTATAACTATCCTCACCAAGTTTGGTCCGGATCGGACAACTATAGCCTATAGCTTCCATAGGACAAATCGGTCGAAAATTGGTGATTTGTATGGAGACATGATGTTTTAGTTAAGCGATTGCAACCAAACTGACACATTATGTGTATGGTACCATTATAACTATCCTCATCAAGTTTGGTCCGAATCGGACAACTATAGCCTATAGCTCCCATAGGACAAATCGGTCGAAGATTGGTGATTTGTATGGAGACATGAAGTTTTAGTTGAGCGATTGCAGGCAAAGTAACACATTATATATATGGTACCATTAAAACTATCCTCACCAAGTTTGGTCCGAATCTGACAACTATAGCCTATAGCTCCCATAGGACAAATCGGTCGAAAATTCGTGATTTGTATGAAGACATGAAGTTTTAGTTGAGCGATTGCAGGCAAAGTAATACATTATATATATGGTACCATTAAAACTATCCTCACCAAGTTTGGTCCGAATCGGACAACTATAGCCTAAAGCTCCCATAGGACAAATCGGTCGAAAATTGGTGATTTGTATGGAGACATGAAGTTTTAGTTGAGCGATTGCAACCAAACTAGCACATTATGTGTATGATTCCATTGTTACTGTCCTCACCAAGTTTGGTCCTGATCGGACAACTGTAGTCTATAACTCCCATAGGACTAATCGGTCGGGGATTGTTGATTTGTATGTAAAAACGCGCACTAGAAGGAGTACGGGGTCTTTTACAGTCGGCTCGCTCGACTGTAGCCTTTCTTACTTGTTAAGAATAGTTTTTTTTGAATTTAAAAGAAACAAGTAAGAAACGGTACAGTTGAGCGAGCCGACTGTTAATGACCCCCTACTCATTCTAGCGCACGTTTTACCATACAAATCACGAATTTCGGCCGATTTGTCCTTTGGAAGCTATGGGCTATAGTTGTCCGATCCAGACCAAATTTGGTTAGAATATTTAAAATGGTACTTTATACATTATATGCTAGTTTGGTTACAGTCGCTCAACTAAAACTTCATGTCTCCATACAAATCACCAATTTACGGCCGATTTGTCTTATAGGAGCTATAGGCTAAAGTTGTTCGATCCAGACCAAATTTGGTGAGGATAGTACCATACACATAATGTGTGAATTTGGTCTCCCTAGCTCTAGTCGTTTTCAAGTTATGGTGATGTGAAAATAGTTTTTTACAATTTGCGGGGGCGGTTGGGGGCCTGGCAAAATTATGAAGTAAACTTAACCTGCATGACATATAGACGGACTTTCACTCCAAATTTGGTAGCTCTAGCTCTTGTAGTTTAGAAGATCCAGGTGTTCATACGGACGTACGGACGGACAGACGGATGGACAGATAGACAAACAGACTGACGGACAGAAGACCATTGGTATATCGTCTCGGCTGTTGACCCCGATCAAGAATATGTATACTTTATGGGGTTTGGAAGAGCCTCCTTCTGCCTGTTACGCACGTTTTGCTTCAGAGAAACCTAAAAGACCCCTCTACTCTTTTTAAGAGTACGTGGTCTAAAAAAAATGATGTGCAATATGCACGCGGTTAAAGCTTAGGTAAGGGTAAGAAGAAGGGAGAACAGATAAAGAGCGAAATGTTTTTGCGGGATAAGCAACAGCGCGTACCGTCGGTCAAATTGATAGTATTCCAGTAATGGAGAGATGATAGAATTGATGAGCAATGGAATGTAAAAGGAATATTTTACCTGAGGCTTATTGCGACCAGAAGACCGGCAAAAAAGTATAGACGAAAAAAAAATTATACATTTCAAGAAAGAAAATAACAGTCGAGCACGCATAACCGTAGAATATTCTCTGCATTCTATTCCCGATCATTTTAATAGAATCGGTATACGACAATATCAATTGATAGTACTTGCAGTAAAAGACGTTGAAACAAAAACATATGTTTGTATGTATCCATATATACATTTGACATATGTATGCACATACATAAAGTGGCATATGTAGACACATATGTACCTATACATTACGCCTTTACATTTTTATTACACCTTCCTCTCCCACAGATTTAAACCAAACATTATAAAATAACAATTCTAACTTCCCACGAACTTATCAAATATCATAAACAATTCGCCAGAATCGCTATTCCCACCATTGGGGTTGAAACTGCTGGCGTTGCACAAATCCCGGCCGACAGAATTCCCTTAAAGCTTTATCTCTTCACGATCGAGACCCGTTTTATTTACATTTGAGCCAAAAGGTCCAAAAGTCTAAGGTCCAATCAATAAAAGCTCAAAGCCGAGGTTTGCTAAACGTCTCCAGAACTAAGCATAAGTTAGTCTAGATTTGTATCTGTACTCCGTAGTATCGTGTTGTGAAATAAAATTATATTTTTTTAAATAACCGATCTTCGAACTACGTTATTGGCGCAGCCGGTAGGATATCGGAAAAATATCCTTATAACAGTAATCGATCCTGTTCGATCCGCTAATAGAAATCCTTGTACGACCAAGTGACTTTCTAAGATTGAGCACGCGAATTTTCCGCAAAAGTAATTCTGTTCAGAACATTACAAATTTGTAAAAAACTTTTTCTGATATGCGCAAAAGAATCAAGCCGTTTGTTTTAAAACTTAACAAATCAATTATCAATTATTATCGTTTTCTACAGTCAAAGTTCGAGCGCCACTAAAGCATAATTGCCATATTTAGAATGCCGAGCAACAAAAATTTACTTTTTTCCGGGCTTTACACATTATAAAAATTGATTACTGTAAACAGTTAGCCTCTTACAATCCACCAAAAGAAAATCAAACCTGAAGTGACTAAAAAAATAAATTTTTGTGAAAGAACAAATTTTTATTTTACAAAGTACAACTAATCAATACAAATAAAATTAAACAACATCATGATAACAATCACAACAATGGAACTATCTGAGATGCACATCAAACAAGCCTTAGGACAGATACGTCAAGTGCCAATCTTTGACGAAAAAATAGTGGAACTGACAGCGTTCATAAGAAGAATCGACTTCATCATGCAGCTTTACGCAACTCAGGACGTGAGACAGCACAGCGTTTTATTTGGAGCCATCGAGATTCAGACATCTGGATCAGCACGAGTTTCCCAACTCACAGCAGCTACAACCTGGGGAGAACTAAGGAATGCCCTTATCGACGAATTCAAAACACAGACACCCTACGAGGAACTTCTAAGACGTTTATATAACACCAATTACAACCATAGTATACGCAAGTTCGTAGAAGAACTAGAATATAAGTCTTTTGTAATTTCAAACAAACTCATGTTAGAAAATCAACCACAAAACACAATATTGTACTCAAATGAAATAAATAATAAAATTAAAGATGTAATTACTAGGAAACTACCCGACAGAATATTCATGATAGAGAGATATTATCAGCTGTGCCGGTCGTGTTTTTTCATCGCTCCGTTTATTTAATTATTTTTGCTTAAACTTGTGAAATTTAATTGAATTTTATTCATCTGTATATATTTACTAAGTGATACCCTAAATCTGGTTTGTCCAAAGTTGGATTTAGTGTGCATTTTAGTACTATATCAATAATTTTATTAATACAGCGTCTCAGCTGTGTTTTTGTTTCTGCCCGTTTTTACTGTGACCTTTGCTCCCTTCACGTTGCTCAGCTGAGCTAAGTTTGTGTGTCGCTCGCTTACACTCAATTCTCTTTTGCGCTTGCGTCCACGCATTGCCTTTGTTGTTTAACTGTTTCGTTAATATTTTGTTTTTGAACTTTTTGCGAATTCTGTTTTCGAGCATATTTGTTTACATCAAAGCAAACTTTTCACTCACATTCATTTCGTTTTAACTCCAAGTTGTTTGAAAGTATTTTGAGTGAAATGGCCTGCTGTAAGAAAAATTGCTCATATGGCCCATCTCGGGACAGTGACCAACCAAATTATGTGCACTGTTGGCTGTGCGATAATATTATGCACATTAAATGTGCAGGTCTCACTGGGCGTGAATTTGAAAAATTCATTTCCTCTGCCAAATTAGGTAGTGGTGGATTAAAATGGTCATGCCCAGTTTGTATTGAGTTGCAATGCGAAAATGCAAAAAACAATTTCTAAAACTGCGCTCACTCGCTAAGCAGCTTAGCACTGATTTTGATATTAGTGCTGACTTGCTTAGTGACTATAAATTCGAGACTCCGCCTGACAAGATGTTGAGCTCTATTCAACATCTTTCATTACCTCTTCCGCCTATTTCTCTCAGTACATCACCGTTGCATAGTTGGCCTCCCCTTTTGTCTTCTTCTCCTTCTCCCTGTAACTTCTTACCTCTCAATTCATTCATTCCTCCCGCTACTTCCCCAGTACCCGATCGGCCCTTATGCAACCATACTTTCCCGGCTATGCCTGCCCCTCCCGTAGTCGCCCTGTCACCAGTGATCAAATCTGTGGCTGTAAATGGTGCAGTGGCTACGAGTAATAACTCGAAGAGTCCCCCTATTCGGCGTAACAGTCGCTCTGTTGCCGCCCCCGCAGCTCCCCCTTCACCCCCTAATAATTCGGTGTTACCTGTAATCAACTCAAATGTAACAAGTAAAAACACCAAAAGCCCTCCAAGTCGACGTAATAGTCACCCCGTTGCTACTTCCATAGCAGTTCAGACTCCCCTGCTTACGAGGAACTTTTAAGACGTTTCTACAACACCAATTACAAACATAGTTTACGTAAGTTCGAAGAAAAATCATGTTAGAAAATCAGCCACAAAACACAATATTGTACACAAACGCAATGACTAATACAATTAAAGATGTAATTACTAGGAAACTACCCGAAAGAATAGATATGACCTTAGCTAGACATGACATTTCAACTGTTCCAAAACTTAAGCAAGTCGCTCAACGCGAAGGACTCTATGAAAACAATTTTAATGAACGTACTGGAAAAGGAAATAATCAAAATTACTATCCAACCCCCAATTACTCAATTTATAAATTATAATTTAAAAAGTTTTTTATATATAAATGATATTATTATTTTTTTTTTTCCCTTCTTTGAAAAAAAATTTTTTTTTTTTAAAAAATTTTTTCCAAAATTTATTGAAACCTAATAAAAAAATTTAAAAAAAAAAATTTTATTAAATAAAAAAAAAAAAAAAAATCTTTCTTATAATAAAAACAAAAAAAGAAAAAAAAAAAACCAAAAAAAAAATCTCCTATAAAAAATTTTACCATAAAAAAACCCCAAAAAAAAAAAAAAATAAAATATTTTTTTTTGTTTTGTTGGATCATAAGCATAGGTTAATAGTGTAAGAAATAATTATGAATTGTTAGTATAAGTAATTAGATGGAACTATTGGATTGTCTAGAAGTGTAAGCGAATCTCTTATATTTAAGCTAGCGAGTAAGTTCTTGTTTTTTTGAGTAAGTTCTTGTTTTCGGCAATGCAGCTGTCGCGAGCGGCAGGCAGTTAGTTCGTTTTTGATATCGCTGTAACCACACGCACGCTGCCAAGCCTTTCCGCGATTGCCAAGTCCCAAATAAATTGTTAATTGTACGAAATTGCAATTTGTTTCTATTTGTTGTTTTTCGATTTTTCATTGGCGCCCGAGCAGGGACTTTCAATCGCGTTCGTTGGTCTATTAGACATTTTTCAAGGCTTTGGTTGCTGTGCGTGTCGGTATTAGTATATTCGTTATTGGATCTTCCCTGGAGCTGTTCGCCGTAGTGGAAGTTTTGGATTTGAACAACCTGGAGTTGAAGACACTGGAATCCCCACCCATAGTCGTTTTGGATATTATACCCAGAATTGAGCCCATGAGCGACTCTTCTGATGATCAGGTAACAGTGCCCAAACGAGTCAGTGCATAGGATAATATAGAAAGTGCAAGCGTAGAAGCGGCACATATTACATGAAGGTACATAGAAACGTACTGCTCTATTTGTTGCACATTAGTGACATTGCGTTTCGGCACTGATATATGTGATTTATTGAAAAGTAATTGAAGCAAAACGTACTAGAGCATTTAATAAACATACACAAATAAAATAAAACAAAAGAAAAAATAAATAATTTATTTGAATTGTGCCGCTGCATGTAATCATATGCACATATACATATTTGCCGTTCTCTTAATTCCGCTATTCGTTAAGATTTGCATATGTTCGGTGGTGGGTTTTGACCTTTGATTCTTATTTGTTTGTTCAAGTTCTTGCACATAAGTAAAGCGCAGCTCGCATTTACATACATACAGCTGGTGGAGTTTAGCTTGCGGTAGTTTACTTTTACTTATTCGTACTTAGTTTCTGCTTGTGTCAACGCTGCTTATACATACATATAAGCGCTAGCAGCCAAACATACGTACGCTGAGCAGCTGCAAGTCGAATAGTTGTTGTTGGTAAATCGTTTGCCTACATACGTATGTTGTGTTGTTGGTTTGCATAGATCGCAGTCCACTCCTGTTTAACTATAATCAGCCGAATATCGCTAATTAGGTGATTATCGTTGAACAGTCGTTTGCGCGTCTGAGTGGTTTATTGTTTTTGTTACTGCCAGCGCTTATCTGCATACGCTGCGCTGCTTTAGCTTCTCTTATCTCTGTTATTCGAGAAGTCTACTTAGTCAGCTGAGTAACTTTATTCATCTGATTATCTTCGCTCATATCATCAGTTAACTTTCTTTAATCAGCTGATTATCTTTAATCATCTGTTTATCTTTGGTCATTCGATCTTTTTTATTTACTGATTATTTCTTGAGACAGTACACTTACGTGCACTCAAATAGATCCAAATTTAGAAAAATTCAATATGGCGCACAAATCGAATTCAAATGACACCGTTTTCGTTGATGAGGAAAGTTGCCTCACCACCCGTTTAAGTCATTTGTTCGTTAAATTGGAAAAAGTAGAGAGCGACATAGAGCGTCAAAGGAGTTCACTCATTAATAAAATGGTGACTCCAAGTAAATTTGAGATTCAGTGCCGGCTAGATATACTAAATTCGTATATTTCCAAAGCTATGGACTTGCAGTCAGAGATCGATGCAATAGATCCTGATAATACTAGCCGCGCAATGCTTGAGGAAACATGTATTTTGGCCCGGTCGTCATACATGTCTGCCCTAAGTGCACATCAGGCATCTGAAACCGTACCTCAGCTTTCTCACCATTCACACCTGCCCAAGCTAAAGTTGCCTAGATTCAGCGGTAAACACTCAGAGTACAGACAATTTATCGGTCTTTTTAATAGTTTGGTAGATTCTGATCGCTCGCTATCAAACATTGAAAAATTCAACCATTTGATATCGTGCTTATCAGATGAGGCTTTAGGTACCATCAGAGCTTTCCAGGTGTCTGATGCAAATTACCCAAAGGCATTAGAGAGCCTAAGTCGAGTATACGACAACAAATGTCTGATCTTTTTTGACACTCTCGCCCAGTTGTTCGATATTGAGCCGATGGATAAGCCATCGGCAATTGGAATTCGCACAATGGTAGACTCGGTATCGGCAATTTTTGATTCGTTAATGTCAGTTGGAGATGAGCAAGACTTCGCTAACGCTATCTTGATACATATAGTCATGTCTAAGGTTGATCCTCATACAAAGTCGAAGTATGAGGAGCAACTGGACTATAATACATTACCAAAATGGGCCGATTGTGTTGTGGCTTTGAACAGGCGATATCAGCATTTATCTGCTGAAGAAAGTTCAAAGTCTAGGATGAAGCAAAAATCCGACATGAAACCTGCCAAAAAGTCGTCATTTGCATGCACGAATGTCGAGAAAGTAGTTGAACCCTCATGCAACTTTTGCAGTGCCAACCATATGATTGGAAATTGCCAAGGTTTCGCAGCATTGCCAGTTGACGAAAGATTTAATTTCGTAAAATCTAGTCAACTTTGTATTAATTGCTTGCATTCAGGGCACAGAGTGTCCAACTGCAATGCGTCGAAGTGTAGAGTTTGTTCTCGTCCTCATAACACTCTCCTTCATAAATACGCATTAGAACCATTGCAAGCATCTGCTCATCCTGCCCATGTGAACCATGTTGCTAGCGAAGTCGACCAAGTAATCCTTGCAACTGCAGTTGTAACAGTTCGAGACAGGTTTGGTCAAAAGCGAAACGCTAGAGCCTTGTTGGATTCAGGCTCGCAGGTGAATTTCATGACGGAAGAGCTCGCTCAAGCTTTGCGCCTTCAACGCAAAAATAAGTGCTTGACCGTAAAATCGGTTGGACAGGCTAGATTGACAGCAAAGAGCGAAGTATCGACGATAGTTTCGTCTCGAGTAACGAGACACCAGTTTAGCGCCGAGTTTTGGGTGCTAAAATCAATTTGTAGCAGGCAGCCAGACTGTGATCTTCCCATTAATCGGTGGAAGATTCCAGCAAATGTCGAACTGGCTGACCCTGAATTTCATAGACCCCAGCAAATAGATATGCTTCTGGGAGCAGACTCCTTCTTCGACTTGCTACGTAGTGGACAAATAAGATTGGCGAATAATGGTCCGGTGCTACAAAGGACATTGCTTGGTTGGGTGGCATCAGGGCGGTGCAGAAAAATTCGTACCAAAAGCCCAGTATGCTGCTCAGTGATGCAACATAGACAAGATGTTCTAATTGATGCCTGTGCAGATCGAAGTTGTGAGGTTGAAGCTGTCCCAGAGACATGTGTTTCGGCAAACTATTCTGCAGAGCACTTTGTTTGCGAACAAAGCTTTCGGGACAGCATTTGGAAATTGCCGACAGGACATTTTGGAATCAGTGTGTCTTTCAAGACTGATCCCAAACTGCTCCAATGTTCGCTAGAAATAGTTGAAAGACAGGTTCTCTCGGTAGAACGTAGAGGTTTTGATGCTGAAATCAATGTTATGTATTTGAGTTTCATGAACGAGTATCTTGTACTTGGTCGCTTGTCCGTCTCAGATGCAAAAGTTCCACCAGGACCACATTACACCTTTCCACACCAGTGCGTCCTGAGGCCTGATAGCAGTTCCACCACGCTTCGAGTGATGTTTGACGCCTCGTGGAAGTCAACATCGTCACACTCTGCTAACGAGTTACTGATGATGGAACATGCTACTCAGAGGGATCTAATTCGTTCATGTCGTAAGTTCCGTCTGAACCGATATGCCTTAACGGCAAATATCAAACAGGGAAAAACGCAGGTGCCCGAAATTCTCATAGTGGGCGAATATCAATTGGCAAAATGGTTTTCAAACCATTTTTACGCATTAGAAGAAGGTGGAAATAAGAAACGTTTGATTTCCAATGATGCCGATTCGACAAATACGCTTGGCATGAGGAGGACACCAAGGTCAGATACTTTTCAGTATCACTTGGAAGGTAGCTTCGCCAAATTAAGTCCTACCAAGCGAAAAACATTGTTTGATGGGTTTGCGTATATGTTAGCCCAAATATACGCGTTGGACCTATGTCGAATCGAGAGTGCGAGTTTCTGGAATGATTCAGAAATCGCACTACATTGTATAAAAAGTTCCCCTTCATTATTAGCAACAGTTGTAGCCAATCGAGTTGCAGACATCAAAGAGATGGCCAATGATGTATCTTGGAGACATGGACCGACACTATCAAGAGGGTGTGACGTTCCGAAACTCAAATTTCGTCGGAAACTGGTAACAATGGATCGATTAAGATCAATAATCACTATAGAAATACAAACTGTCGAACTCGGGAAGAAAAGGCATAAATTCGCTTTGCTGATAGCCCATCGCACAGAGTGCACCGTGAAATTTGATAGGCCAAAAAAGGATGATATCGTGCATCCAAGTTTGCAATCGCTGACCCCATTGATTTACAAGTCAGGCGATTTAGGAGGACGAATTACTTCGACTCATTTAGGAGTAGATTTGTGTGATCCCCCAATTGTGTTGCCAAATATAAGAGGACGAGTCCCGCTTAAGGTGTATATTGCGGTGCTCGTATGGTTTGCTTCAAATGCTGTTCGTTTAGGATTCATATCAGAAAAATCCACTAATGCTCTAATTCCAATCCTGAACAGCTTCAGCGCTACACGTGGCATACCAGTCTGGCGGTACTCGGACAAGGCGGCACATTTCGTGGGAACGAGGAACCTGGGGCTGGACTTCCAGGATACATTCGACCGACAGCAGCGCCGCCTTCCGTTCGCAGCGGAACGAGGAATGGAGTGGAGGGTCATCCCTCCGAGAGGAATATTCAGGGTGGTCGGCTTAAAGCTGCCAGGCTACCAAGGGATTGAAGGCGATCCCTTCAAGGTGGCCGGAATGTTGGATCATAAGCATAGGTTAATAGTGTAAGAAATAATTATGAATTGTTAGTATAAGTAATTAGATGGAACTATTGGATTGTCTAGAAGTGTAAGCGAATCTCTTATATTTAAGCTAGCGAGTAAGTTCTTGTTTTCGGCAATGCAGCTGTCGCGAGCGGCAGGCAGTTAGTTCGTTTTTGATATCGCTGTAACCACACGCACGCTGCCAAGCCTTTCCGCGATTGCCAAGTCCCAAATAAATTGTTAATTGTACGAAATTGCAATTTGTTTCTATTTACATCAATTTTTTCCTAGGTGACCATAGTTTTTTACAATTTGCGGAGGCGGTAAGGGGCGTGACAAAGATTTGAAATAAACTTGATCTGCTCGCAAAGCAGACGGACTTTCATTCTAAATTTGGTGGCTCTAGCTTTTGTAGTGTAAAAGATCCAGGTGTTCATACAGACGGACGGACAGACGGACATCGCTATATCGTCTCGGCTGTTGATGCTGATCAAGAATATATCTACTTTTTGGGGTCGGCCACGCCTCCTTCTGCCTGTTACGCACATTTCGCTTCAGGCAAACTTAATAGGCCCCTCTACTCTTTTTTAGAGTACGGGGTCTAAAAATACCATGAAATTCTTGGAAACGTGCTTGGTGGCTTGATGCCTCACCTGTTCTGCATAAGGATTTCTCTGATGCTTGACGCGATAATTTTGGATCGACTCCAGATGAAGCAGAGAAGCATTATGCAATGACCGCTGCAGTACGTCGTCCGAAATAACAGCTTTAGGAAATAGATATGGTCTTAGCATGGCAGCAGTTATACGCTATATACGAGCTGGACTCAAACATCAACCACAGAAACGCCAACGTTGCACAGCCTGTAACAAAATACACCCAACCGGAACTAATTGCAAGCCAAACGATGCCAATACTCGTCGCCTCGGAGCAGCTAACAGAGATGCCTGTTTTATTCATGGGACGCCTTCATTGGCTTTATATTGAATAAAGAGAATAACAATGTAAGGCGGTCATCGCCCATATTGCGATCCTTCCAGTGGGGCTCTCGATTGAGTTGAGCCATTTGAGGGCCAAGTGATCCGTCACCACATCGAATCTGTATCTTTCCAGGTAACACTGGAGCTTCCGGATCGCCCAGACGATTGCCAGGCACTCCTTCTCCGGCGCAGAGTAATTCATTTCTGCCTTCGAGAGTTTCCTGGTGGCGTATGCGACGACTCTCTCCTCCCCCTCCACGGTCTCCGTCAGGACTGTTCCGAGGCCGTAGTCGTTCGCGTCAGTCTGCAGTACGAACTTTTCCAAGAAGTTAGGACATGCGAGGACGGAGGACCATCCCTAAACACTGCGGCACCGTCTTTAAGTTGTGGGGGGCGGGAAGACTCCTGATCGCTTGCACCTTCTCCGGGTCGGTGCAGATGCCCTCGCCACTGACCACATGCCCGAGATACGTCAATCTCTTTCAGAAGAAGCTGCACTTCTTCCTGTTCAGCCTCAAGTTGGCTGCTCTGAGCCGGCGGAAAAACTCCCTGCGGTTTTCGACGTGCTCCTCCTTTGTAGCGCCGGTCACCACGATGTCGTCCAGATAGGCGAAAGCATGGGGCTCCATCTCCGGCCCGATCACCGTGTCCAATGCCCTCTGGAACGTCGCGCCCGCTGATTGCAAGCCGAGCGGCATGACTCGCCACTGAAACAGGCCCCTTCCTGGCACGGTGAAAGGCGTGCACTCTTGACTGTCCGCTGCCATCGGGATTTGCCAGTAACCGTGCTTCAGATCCAACGTCGATACGAACCGCGCATGCCGTAACCTCTCGAGGATGTGGTTAATCCGAGGGACAGGGTAGGCATCGGGGATAGAATGCGCATTAAGTTGGCGATAGTCTATGCACATGCGCCACTCCCCCGTCTTCTTCACCAGTACTATCGGAGCGCTGTGCGGACTTCGCGACTTCTCAATGGCGCCTGCCTGGATCAGGTCATCCACCTGCTCATCGATGACTCGCTGCATCGCTGGATTCTTGGGGAAGTATCGTTGCTCCAGCGGCTTGTCGTCGCGCATCCGTATGCTATGCTCAGCGATGTGCGTGACGCTCTTCAAGCACTCGAACAATGTCAGCTCCGCCTCCAAGAACCGCTGGATCTCCGGTTCTAGATCCTCCGGCCACATCGCTTCGCTGGCTGGGGACTCCTCGCTCGTTGCTCCAGGGTTTCAGTAAACCCGATCGGGTCCGACTGCCCGTCATAGCGCATGCGGCACTTTCGCACCTGGTCCGCCACGCCCCTTAATGAGCGGGAATCCTCGTAGACGGGACGCGATCTTGAGGCCTTCCGTGTGCGCCGGCGCAATGCGGTGGCCTAGAGACATCTCTGTTGTGTCCGTGGACATCTTCCAGCCGGATCTTCGGCGGGAGTTTAGCATCCGCTGTCGAGGGCTCCCACGACGGCGGCTCCGCATGCACGTAGAGGCGTGCATCCCGTAGGTCAGGCTGTGACCGATGCCGCGATCTGGCACCGACGCCCAGTATCGCGCCCGTCCGAAGCGGCTTCTGAAGATTGGCATATTGAGCCTCCAGCTCCGCCAGTCGCGCCCACGCCTCCGCCGAGTGGCCACCCGCCTGAACGAACGCGGCGAGCCTCTTCCGCAAGTCCTCCACGCGACCCCCGTCATCCAAGTCGAATTCCCGGAGGATCGCCACGAGGTCTTCTCTGCGCCTGTAGTACACCCAGCGCACGCCTACCCCAGGATTTTTTGACTCACCTGATTCCATTCTGAATCTCTCAGATTTGTCGCTTTCCTTGTAAAGTAAAAATTTTGAAAAATTGATAGTTCCTTCCATTCAACAAAGCGTAATTTGTGGGATGGACTTTTGGAATGCCTTTGGGATAACAATCGTACCATCTTCTTCGATTAGCGAAGTATTCGACGAGCCTAAGAACGATTCTCCTGAACTTAATATATTTTGTTTCTCCTTCAGAAAAAGAAATTCTGGCCCACGGTACCACGGAATCCCCGTCGCTTCTGTTCTTTGACCTTACTCTTTTTTCAGCTTCCGCCTCCGCCTCGAGCCCCACTGTAATGATGTCGCTTTATTTGCCCCTTGCCTACAAACTTTTCGCTACTGTTTTCTGAGCTGTACTATTTTGCTCCGCGCTCGCCGGTATGCAACGCACCTAAGAACTGCAGCGTCCCTGCTCGGGCGCCACTTGTAAAGACGTTTCCCAGCCGGGGTACAGATCTCAGTCTGCCCAGGGTCGCTCTTTGCAAGAAAATTTATTTAATGCAATGACGCTGCAGTTCGGGTGCGGGAAATACGGAAAAGCGTAAGAACAACCACAGAACAGAATATTGCCATGGACAGTTAGATGGACAACGTGCCGGGATAGTCCCACGGTAGGCCTGAAAAGACCCACGCCTATCTAGTATAATGTTTAATATTGGCTTATAATTAGAGCACATGTTGTGTCTTCAAGTCGGCGCGTCGTAGGCAAGTTGGCTGCGATTATTTGATCTGGTTACACCAACCAGTGTTGAAAACTAGGTGGTTGACTGGGTTGCCTCAGTACTCCCCTCCTTGACAAGTCGGCGAGAGTAGGTTTGAATGGCAGGACGATTGGTGGATAGCGAGTTCTCCAGTCCTTCTTCTGAGATACCATCTTCTATTAAAGCTGGCTTTAGTCTGTCAATTGATATGGATGTGTCTTTGTTATTCATTCGAACAATGAACACGCGATCTGATGACTTGTCGATAACTTTGAATGGTCCTGTGTAAGGCGGTTCCAACGGTCGTTTGACTGCATCCGTTCGAACAAATACATATTCACAATCATTTATATGCTTGTGTTTAAAGAGTTTCGTTTTGATGTGATGCGCTGTTGAAATTGGCTTTAGCGCTTGTATGCTTGTTCGAAATTCGCTAACAAATTCAGCGGGTCTTGCAGGTGAGTCCAGATCAGTAAAATACTCGTTGGGTAGATGAAGCGTGCATCCGTAAAGCATCTCCGCAGCTGAAGCTTGTAAGTCTTCCTTGATACAGGTTCGTAGACCAAGAAGGAGAGTTGGAAGCAATTTTAGCCAAGTTGTGTCAGGGATCTATGACAGCGTTCAATTATTCCATTTGGCTGGGGATGGTAAGGTGTCGTGTGGATGTGCTCACTTCCAACTAAATTCGCCAACGATTTGAAAAGCGCAGACTCAAATTGTGTACCCTGGTCTGTCGTTATGATTTTGGGACAACCAAAACGAGATATCCAACAGTTCCAAAAGGCTCTGCAAACAGTTTCTGCAGACATGTCTGGAATAGGAATTGCTTCTGACCAACAAGAAAAACGGTCAATCATTGTTAAGCAATACCTGTATCCATCAACAAGTGGCATAATCACAATGTCCAGATGGACATGTTCGAAACGATGATCCGGTACTGTTATTTTATCGGGCAAGAGTGAGTTGTGTTTGTGAACTTTTGCCCTTTGGTAGGGAATGCAATTCCTTGACCATGCCAAAACATCCTTGCACATTGAAGGCCACACATATTTGCGACGAATTTGTTTCAGCGTGGATCTGCCACTGGGGTGTGATAATCCGTGAGTGTTTGAGAAAACTCTGGCTCGTAATGATTGTGGAATATATGATCGTACTGTGCCGGTCGAAATGTCGCAATAAACGTGTACTCCCTTGTTGAGTTCCATTGATTGTAGTTGTAGTGATGTTGTTCCGCTCAACAAAACGGACAGCTCGCTGTGTGATGCTTGAGATTCCTAAATGTCTTTTGGAGTCAGCGACGATGGCATCGAAATTGCATTGACTCTTGAAAACGCATCAGCGACCACATTTTCGTTTCCACTCAGATGTACTATTGTCGTCGAAAATTGGGAGATAAAACTTAAATGGCGCAGTTGTCGAGGTGATGCCTTCTCCGGCCGTTGCGAAAATGCGTATATAACAGGCTTATGATCAGTTTTAATTACAAACGCTCTTCCATCTACCAAATGTTTGAAGTGTTTTATGGCATCGTATATAGGCAGGAGCTCCCGATCATAAGTACTGTAGTTTTGCTCGGTGCTGGTGAGTTTTTTCGAATAAAACCTAAAGGATGCTAACGGTTGTCAGTACAGTGCTCCAGTACAGCTCCTATTGCCGTGTCAGACGCATTGCACGTCAAACAGAGTTCTGCATTCGGTTCTGGATGCGCGAGTATTGCTGCCGTTGCTAAACTCTTCTTGCATTCAGCAAATGTTTTTATGACATCAGAAGTCCACTCAATTGGCCGCTTGTCATTAATCTTCATATTCCGCGTCAAATTGTTAAGAGGCGCTTGTATTTGTGAAACATGTGGAATGCAACGACGATAATAATTTCGTATTCCCAAAAATCGACCTAATTCGCATATGGTTTGGGGTTGAGGAATGTCCAGAATGGCATTTATTCGGCCCATGGGAAGTTTAATACTCTGTAAGGAAGCGTTCTAGCTGGGGTACAGATCTCAGTCTGTCCAGGGCTCAAATCTTACAAGAAATTTGTAATATTCGCGGAGACGCTGTAGACGGGGATAACCAGGTTGTTGGAGGGGCTCAGACTCATGAGGAAGAGGGGGGGCGCGCTCCCGACAGAGGGCGCTGCCAGCCTGCCTAACTCCAATCGATATTTATCGTCTACAAAATTCCTTAACTTAAACATTACTTCATTTAAAAAGCTTAATTCTACAAAATGTTTTTACTTCATAACAAATGCTTAAAACTACAAAATATTCTTACCTACGAACATGTAAGACGGGGTCTGGATCCCGCCTTACAACCCTTGCTGTTGACTGCGTATCCAAAAAATTCCACCTCAGCTTGGGAAAACTGACAGTTCTCTTTGTTGATCTTTAATCCGTGTTTATGTAAAATGCCGAAAACATTGCGAACGTGTATATCATGTTGTTTCTGCTAAATCGGACATAATGAGGATGTCGTATATGTTTAATATTGGCTTATAATTAGCGCACATGTTGTGTCTTCAAGTCGGCACGTCGTAGGCAAGTTGGCTGCGATTATTTGATCTGGTTACACCAACCAGTGTTGAATACTAGGTGCTTGACTGGGTTGCCACAATACAAACTCTTATCGCTACTAAACTTATAATTAAACCACCTTCATTGGCGCCAAAAACAAACTTAAAATTTATATAATGTTCAATGCTAAAAACTAGGATATAATAAAATTAACAAACAATTCATGAGACGCCTTTATTGGCTTGCTTATCAGCTATCAATATAAAGAGAAAATATCAGTGTAAGTGTAAATTAATAATCGTCAGGACCGTTAAGACCTTAGTAACCAAACATGTCCTCGCCGTGCTATTAGAAATGACAAGCTATTTCGGTATGCCCGGATGGATTGTAACCAATCAAGGTACAGCTTTCACCTCAAAAGGCTTTAAGAAATTTTGCCAGGACAATCAGATCAAGCATATATTAAACGCTGTAGCACTCCTCGTGGCAATGGACACGCCGTGTCAATTGCCGCCGGACGAATGCGATGAACCGGATGACGACGATGAGGATGAACTGAATCCATCTCAACTTTTGAGCGAGGACGCCTCGAATAGTCAGGACAGCCGATTGTAAGCATCTGGGAACTCTACCGACCGAAAGCGGACTTGTTCAGCTGAACGACAACGTAGGAGTGAGTGTGTGTGATGAGCGACGGCATTGGATGCACCCGTATATTTGATCATGAATAATATTCCTTATAACTTGATTTAAATAAATAATGTAAATCTTTAAACGCCTATTTGCCATCTTACCTGGACTATCCATCTTACCTGGACTAAAAGATTCCATTAAATTGAGAATTATCAATTCTGACACAAATCAAGGAGATAAGCTAACTAGATTCGAAATAATACTTTACACTTATAACCATAAAACTTAACATAATACGACTGGTAGAACACCAGCAGACATTTTCATTTACGCAGAAACTCCCGAGTATGAAACACAATTAAATAAGAAAAGTAAAATAGAAAGACTCAATCAAAATCGAGCCGAATTTAAAGTAGATACTAGATGCAGGGAATCACCATTAGTTAGATCTAAATCCACAAACCCATTTCAGCAAACGGGAAACATAACACAAATAGATAATAAACATTATGAAGAAGTAAACAGAGGTAGAAAGATAACACACTGTAAAATAAAATATAACAAGTTCGAAAGGCTACAGTCGAGCGAGCCGACTGTAAAAGACCCCGTTCTCATACTAGTGTGCGTTTTACCATACCCATCTGTTAGACCGGGACCCCGGGTTCAAATCCAGTCAGTGGCATATGCTATATATTTACTTTTTAAATTTGAATTATTTACATCAACTTCAACGAGGAGTATGGTCTATGTAGTAAAGATGCCTGATCTTATTCATAGCACGTGTATGTGAACCCGGGACCATGGGTTCGAGCGCCGTCAGGGACATTGTAAGGCGGCCCCAAAATTGACCGCCTTACATTATCATTTTGGTTTTTTGTTATTAATTATTAGTTTTAAGAATGGAATATTGTTTAATATCTAAGTTTGTCTTAGCGCCACTGAAGGCGATAGTTGCAAAGCACTTAGCATAAAGATTTTGTATTAAGGACGCGGCGCCCTCTATCGGCAGCGCGGAGAGCGGTCGGGTGCAACTCTGACGGCTTCCACGCTGCTTAATCGAGAGCGTCGCGTCACTTTTCGATCGAGCCTGGGAGTGAGCAGACGTCGCGAGTTGGCGCGTCCGCCAATAGCAAGTAAGTTGGCGGCCACGTGCCGATAGGATTCCATTAGGCGGTGCAGCAATGCGCCGTAGGGAATAATTTTAGTGACAAAAATTAGCATAAGAATAAAGGATTGTATTGAAGATAATTTGAGTGCTTTCTTTCTTCCCTTCTACTAACTCTAACCACTTTCCTAGTAGAAAGGCGAGGGTCTCTTCCCGCCTGCCGTATGACTATCCCGGCACATTGAACTCTTTTCTTGTAGATAGGCGAGGGTCTCTTTCCGCCTGCCGTGGGACTATCCCGGCGCATTGATACCTTTCCCCCAGTGGATAGGCGTGGGTCTTTTCTCGCCTGCCGTGGGACTATCCCGGCACGTCGCCCATCTAATTGTCCCTAACAGCATCCTATTCTGTAGTTGCTCTTGCTCTTTCCCATATTTCCCGGACCCGAACTGCAGCGTCATTGCATTTAATAAATTTTCTTCGCACAGACAAGTTCGCAATTAGAAAATAATAGAGCAATATCAAGAATACAGCAAAATAGCGCAGAAAAACAGCAGCAGATAAGTTTGTAGGCAAGGGGTAAACAAAGCCCACGGGGGGGAGACGGCGATCGAAAAGTGTCGCAACAAAAGTGTGAAATTCGGCTGACGTGTGCTCACTCACACACGCGCGCAAAGTACAGTTGACGCGCGCGCAACGGCGCATCGAACGAAAAGAAAAGAAAACGAAAGAGACATGCAAAACGCCTACAGGGTGCCGCGGTGTTTCGGTGTTGAGTGCGCGGTTGATAACGGCTGCGCGCAAGCAGCGCAATATTTGCACAGGGGGCCAGTGGCCAATATTTAGTCCGCAAAATTGACCTTAAAGGAGACGTCGCGATATCTGCACAGTGGGCCAATGGCCAATATTTAGTGCGCAAAACAGACTTTGGAGAAAAATCGGTGACGTGTTTGGCACAGTGGGACACGAGCCAATGACTTGTGCATAAAAACTTTATGACAAAACTACGTTGAAATAAATAACAAAAAAAAAAATAAATAAAATAAAATAAAAGAGAGACGTGTATACAGTGGGCCGGAAGCCGAATTTTCTGAACAAAAAAAAAAAAAAATATGTGCAATAAAATAAAATAATACGAAAAACGTGTGCGCTTGGTGCATACGGAGCCGCGACGAGCCAGAAGAAAAGGAGGAAAAGAGAGAAGGCCTAAAGAGGAGAAGCTGACAGACTCAGAATGGAGTCAGGTGAGTCAAAGAATCCTGGGGTCGGCGAGCGCTGGGTATATTACAGGCGCAGAGAGAAATTAATACCGATGCTCCCAGAATTCGATATGGAGCACGTTGGCCGCGTGGAGGATTTACGCAAGATATTCGCCGCGTTCATACAGGCGGGTGGCCACTCGGCGGAGGTGTGGGCAAGACTGGCGGAGCTGGAGGCTCAATATGCCAGGCTTCGGGAGCCGCCTCAGACTGGCGTGTTGCTTGGCGTCGGTGGTAGATCGCGGTCAGAGCCCGACCTGCGGGATGCACGCCTGTGCGGGCATGCGGAGACGCCGTCGTGGGAACCATCAACAGCGGATGCTAAATTCCCGCCGAAGATCCAGCTGGAAAATGTACATGGAAGGCCTCAAAAACTCATGTGGTCCGTCTATAAGGATTCCCGCTCATTAAGGGGCGTGGTGGACCAGGTGCGAAAGTGGGGCATGCGCTATGACGGGCAGTCGGACCCGCTCGGGTTTATTGAAACCCTGGAGCAACGAGCGAGAACGTATGTGATTGATTTCGCATATATGCCAGGAGCCGTAAGCGAGGCGCTGAGCGGAAAGGCCGCTACATGGTTCCTCATGAGTGGATTGAGAGACACATCCTGGGCTGTCTTCCGGAAGGAATTTCTGGAATTCTTTTTGCCTCCCCGGTAATTCGAGCGTCTGGAGGAACAGATCAGGTCCCGTCGCCAGCGACGCGGAGAAACATTCAAGGACTACTTGGTGGAGATAAGGCTGCTCATGCGCCATGCTGGATACGATGCAGCACAGGAGCTGGACCGCGTATTCGAGAATTCTTCCCAGGCTCAGTACAGTTTGAGAGTGTGCGGGATGAGAAATGGGCGTTCGCAAAGGACAGCGTTGAACGAGGTGAGCGTGGTTCACACTATAAGTATGTAAATCGACCGCCGGTATCCGAAGAGCGGCAGAATAACCGTTTCAGGTCGGCGATAGGAGGGCCCTTAGCTCAGGCACCCCGCAGAGAAGCGCATCCAGGGACGACCCAGACAGAAGCCATCAACCAGAGGATGACACACAACGAAGAAGCAAGGCACGATCCGCGTAGATCGTGCCATCGATGTGGACAAAGGGGGCATTTCGCTCGGGAATGCGAGGATCACCTTCTGCCGGGTCTGCGGCATACTAGGCAGGAGCAGTTGGGAGTGCTGCGAGCGCACGAGAGTGGGAAACGACCAGAGGCCTTGTTGCGACTTTCTGGTTTTTAGAAAAATGGCCCGCAGAAATCTACACCGGCTATGTCAAACACTCGAGTTCCAACAAGTCGCTCCTTTGGCAAGCCTGCCATTATATGTTCAGTTAATTGTGGCTGATTCCGAAAGCATCGGACGCATTTCTTCAGTACACTTGATACTGTTTTTCGACCGCCAATCGGCTAGTATTGAAGTCGAATAGTGGCCAACAGTGCTCTTGGGCCAGCATGGAGATTGCGTTTATGGGCATTGGTGATAATGGCACAAGTAATCGGATGCTGTCTAGGCAATATTATGGGATGTCGAGCCTCATATGGCAGAGTCGACTTTTCGAGACGTCCACCAACTCGCAGGATTCCAAGATTATCCAGAAATGGATTTAACGAGGAGACAAGACTTGAACGTCTAACCATGCCTTTCTGCTGCATGAGCCCTCTTCTGAATTTATCTGAGAAGTATCAAGGTGCCAAAGCGTATGTCTGACAATACAAGACCAGCATGCCGAATTCGATGAATGAACTTGTAGATATAGCCAAATACACGTTGCATAGCAGGAAATGAATTCAAGTATTTGCATTTCAAGATTACGTCAAACTCGAGCTCCTTGACCAAGAGTATTTTTCGTCGTGCTTCTAAGGTTGGCTTTTCCAGAAGGCAAGATGCAGGCCAGAGCGTCGTCGGGCTAATTAGGAATTCGGGACCACAGAACCAAAGTGCAGACGAACTGAGCTCAGTTGGTGTAGCTCCTCTAGATATTATGTCAGCGGGATTAACAGTCGTTGGAACATAATGCCATTGAAACCCTGAGGTGAGTTCCGGGATAGCGGCTATGCGATTTGCGACGAAAATATGACAGGGTTATGGACGAATCCGACCAACAGTGGAATGATCCTGTGAATAGCTTCATTTGGCAGACATCTACCATTAGTTGTGACAGTAAAAGTGCTCCACATAGCTCAAGTTTGGATACGGTGAGAACTTTAACGGGGGCTATCCGCGATTTTATAGCATAGAAGATGCGACTCCGGATGCTCTCCCTTCGATACCACATATATGCAGGCTCCATATGCTGAGAGGCTTGCATCACAAAAGCCATGAACTTCGACGTCGGCGATCGGATTTAACACCAGCCTGGGAAATGACGAGAGCTTAACATTAGTAAATGTATTAAGGAGATCTTCCCAAGCCGTATTCAATCCGGCCGGAAGACTTTCGTCCCAGTTTAACTTTTTCTTCCAAAGAAGTTGAAGGAATATTTTTGCTTTGACAATAACAGGTCCAACTAATCCCAGTGGATCGTAAAAGCTTGCAATTGTTGAAAGCACAGATCTTTTGCAATGCTTAGACGACGGCTCAAAAGAGTCCAGGGAAAACAGTAGCCTGTCGGTTGAGGGATTCCATGCAAGACCAAGCGTTTTCGTTATGTCGCTTCCATCGCTGAATTTCACGAACGACTCCTTGTCCTTCTCCGGAACCATCTCCAACACTTGTGCATGGCTCGAGCACCATTTTCGGAGCTTGAAGCAACTTTTGGAGAGTAATCCTTCTGTTTGAGCTAATACTTGCATTGCCTCCTTCACCGAAGCACCACCAGATATGAGATCATCTACATAAAAATCTCTGAGAACAGTTTTAGAACCGACTGGAAATGAAGATTGCTCATCCAGGGCTAACTGTTGCATTGTTCGAACTGCAAGAAAGGAGGCTGGCTTTGTACCATAAGTAACGGTGTCTAATTTAAAGACGTTTATTTCAGTTTGCGGCGAATCCCGCCACAAGATGCATTGTAGGTAATTGTCTGGGTCCTCGACCCGGACGCAACGGTACATTTTGCTGATGTCACCAGTAAGTGCAACAGGAAATGTGCGAAATCGTAGCAAAATGTTGAATAATTTGACAGGCCCAGCCATTAACACCTCATTTAGCGACCATCCAGTAGTACTTGCCGCTGATCCATCAAATACGACACGCAGCTTCGTAGTGGTGCTCTCTGCTTTCAGCACGCAGTGATGAGGAAGAAAATACTTACAAGCTTTCAGAGACTCTGGGGGCATTAAGTCATATGCCCAAGTTCTAAGTATTCATTGATAAAAACTCGGTACTGTGCATTGACTTGAGGATTTCGTTGTAGTTTTCTCTCCAATGATAAAAATCTTCGAAACGCCTGCTCGTAGGAATCTCTCAATCGATCGTTACTGTGCTTTAGAGGTAGCCGCACCGAATATTCACCTGTTGGGAGTCGACGGAGAGTTTTTACAAAATGGGCCTCGGAATCGATCTCTTCTTTGGTCATCTTGGCCAGACAAGCCGGAACACTTTCAACCTCCCAAAATCGGCGAATCAAATCATCTTTTGCATTATCAGACGACACATGCCTGACCATAAGGGATACTCCCCCTTGCGGTGCAGCTCCACCGGCCCCAATCCATCCATAATACACTCGGTAATCTGCTCCATGCTTCCCAAGTTTGTAAGAGCTCTCATATGAGCATTCACCTAGTCTGAAAATTCGCGCAATTCTCCAGCAGAACCATTATTAAGTCTTTTAAAACTCATAAGCTCAGCAATATGAGCTTATTGTACCATGCGTGGGTTATCAAACCTTTTGCGAAGCAACTCCAAAGCTTTGACATAATTTGCATCCGAAATCTCCAATGAACGAATTGTAGCAAGAGCAGAGTCCTTTAAACAAAGCCGCAAATGCTGCAACTTCTCGATATTAGTAAGATCCGGATGATTGCCGATTTCTGTTGAGAACATTGAGAAACCACGGGAGAAGGTAGGCAGTTTAATACTCGGAAAGGCTGAGAAACCTCTTGCCTTGTTTGGCGTTACCGCCGTTGGTGATGTGGACAAAGGGGGCATTTCGCTCGGGAATGCGAGGATCACCTTCTGCCGGGTCTGCGGCATACTAGGCAGGAGCAGTTGGGAGTGCTGCGAGCGCACGAGAGTGGGAAACGACCAGAGGCCTTGTTGCGACTTTCTGGTTTTTAGAAAAATGGCCCGCAGAAATCTACACCGGCTATGTCAAACACTCGAGTTCCAACAAGTCGCTCCTTTGGCAAGCCTGCCATTATATGTTCAGTTAATTGTGGCTGATTCCGAAAGCATCGGACGCATTTCTTCAGTACACTTGATACTGTTTTTCGACCGCCAATCGGCTAGTATTGAAGTCGAATAGTGGCCAACAGTGCTCTTGGGCCAGCATGGAGATTGCGTTTATGGGCATTGGTGATAATGGCACAAGTAATCGGATGCTGTCTAGGCAATATTATGGGATGTCGAGCCTCATATGGCAGAGTCGACTTTTCGAGACGTCCACCAACTCGCAGGATTCCAAGATTATCCAGAAATGGATTTAACGAGGAGACAAGACTTGAACGTCTAACCATGCCTTTCTGCTGCATGAGCCCTCTTCTGAATTTATCTGAGAAGTATCAAGGTGCCAAAGCGTATGTCTGACAATACAAGACCAGCATGCCGAATTCGATGAATGAACTTGTAGATATAGCCAAATACACGTTGCATAGCAGGAAATGAATTCAAGTATTTGCATTTCAAGATTACGTCAAACCTCCCAAAATCGGCGAATCAAATCATCTTTTGCATTATCAGACGACACATGCCTGACCATAAGGGATACTCCCCCTTGCGGTGCAGCTCCACCGGCCCCAATCCATCCATAATACACTCGGTAATCTGCTCCATGCTTCCCAAGTTTGTAAGAGCTCTCATATGAGCATTCACCTAGTCTGAAAATTCGCGCAATTCTCCAGCAGAACCATTATTAAGTCTTTTAAAACTCATAAGCTCAGCAATATGAGCTTATTGTACCATGCGTGGGTTATCAAACCTTTTGCGAAGCAACTCCAAAGCTTTGACATAATTTGCATCCGAAATCTCCAATGAACGAATTGTAGCAAGAGCAGAGTCCTTTAAACAAAGCCGCAAATGCTGCAACTTCTCGATATTAGTAAGATCCGGATGATTGCCGATTTCTGTTGAGAACATTGAGAAACCACGGGAGAAGGTAGGCAGTTTGATACTCGGAAAGGCTGAGAAACCTCTTGCCTTGTTTGGCGTTACCGCCGTTGCTCCATCATGTACAAAGGTAGAGCAATGCGGATGGGAAATGTTGCGCTTGGCGACTTCAGATCGGACTGATGTCTCCAGTATTGTTGAAAGGCCACCAAACGACAATCGCAACTCACTGCCCAACTCATTGAAATCCAGCTCCCCTAAACTAATTTGAGTTTCTTCAAACGATAAGGATAGTTCATCCATTCGCTTGAGAAAAGTTGACAAAACAATTTTATCCAATGCAGCCAGAAGCGCTTGGTTTATGTTGGTTTGCAAGGCCTGCAGACGCTTGTAAATCGAAGCTGCCTTTTGCTTCAAAAAGATCACCCTGTCTACTGGCTGAATGTTTGCCTCATCTTGTGCATTTGCCATAGTTAAACAGCGCTGAATGTACTGAAATGCTGACTGCTTGACGACGGCCGAATATACGCACAAAGAATGCAAGCCCATATGTAACGGTGCTTATGTATATGCACAGCTAGCGTTAGCAGCGCGACAATGACCGAAAGTGCAAAAAAGCAATGCAACACAAAATAATCTCCGATATGCAGTTTCGATTATGTACACATATACATGTACATATGTGCTTGAATTTATAATTGATTAGGTTAATGAAATATAAATCAATTATTTTAGCGATCACGAAATTTGTAGCTAAACGAAAAGTCAAAAGGATCACGTCGGGGTCACCAAATGTTGGACTATCAAGCTTTTTTGATACCACTTAATATCAAGTTTTATTTAATCTTTGATATTTACAATGTATACCGCAACGAATTTGCGGTGTAACCGATTGAAAATTATTAACTTCTTGGAGAAGTGCGATAAGAAACTTCTAAGCAGAAGTGCGAACGAAAAGCAACTAACTATTGTGGCTCAAGCAATGATGCGCGAGCCGGTAAGAATATGGATGCAAAAAGAACAAATGATGAATGTTATGATAACAAATATGCGAAACGATATGCGAGAAGCGCCAATGCAAATAAAAGCTGATCGATATTACCTCGCAGGGCAATTTACAAAGAGTAATAGAATTATTTTAACTTATTATTTAATGCTGAACCAAACACTAGGTGACCATAGTTTTTTACAATTTGCGGGAGCGGTAAGGGGCGTAGCAAAGATTTGAAATAAACTTGATCTCCCTGACATAAAGACGGACTTTCATTCTAAATTTGGAAGCTCTAGCTTTTGTAGTTTAGAATATCCAGGTGTTCATACGGACGGACGGACAGACGGACATTGCTAAATCGTCTTGGCTGTTGATGCTGATCAAAAATATTTATAATTTATGGTATTGTTAACTACATCTATTGCAAGCATCTATTCAAAGAAAATTTATCAAACAATTTTTCAAGTTAAAGTGTTCTTGATGCCTGCAAGTAGATCCATAATACTTTTCCATTTTAACAGCAATTTTCAGTGGAAGCGCTTTCATCGGTAGACAAAAATTAAACATATGAAGAAAATCTGTAAGTTTTGACAACTATATATAATAAATGGGCTTAATAATATTTGGCGCCCAAGTCAGTGAAAAACAATTAAGAAAGGCTACAGTCGAGCGAGCCGACTGTAAAAGACCCCGTACTCACTGAAGTGCGCATTTTCCATTCGAAAAAGAAGTAAAACGGAGTGATTCACATTTAGTTTACATACATTTTTATATACAAATGTATGTAAATATATACACAATTAAATGCACAATTTCCTAACTTGGCTTATTTTAAATTTAAGCCATGTTTTACAATTTGAAATTAAATTTAAATTTAATTTTAAATTTAAATTGAAAAAAAAAAAAATAATCGACTATCTGCATTTACATGTAATATTTTTTTTGTATATAACAAAAATTAATAAAATGTCCCTGACGGCGCTCGAACCCATGATCCCGGGTTCACATACAAGTGCGAAGAATTAGATCAGGCATCTTTACTACTTAGACCACACTCCGCACTGAAGTTTATGTAAATAATAAAAATTTAAAAAGTAAACAAATAGCATATGTCACTGACTGGATTCGAACCCGGGACCCCGGGCTAACCAACACGTACGAAGCGCGAATCTCTACTACCAAGACCACGCTCCTTATTGAAGTTGCAGTAGCTAAACGTAGAGTTAAATCTTATATTGCAAGCAAGTGTAAACAAAAAATTAATTAAAACAAGTAGGAAAGGCTACAGTCGAGCGAGCCGACTGTAAAAGACCCCGTACTCCTTCTAGTGCGCGTTTTTACATACAAATCAACAATCCCCGACCGATTAGTCCTATGGGAGTTATAGACTACAGTTGTCCGATCAGGACCAAACTTGGTGAGGACAGTAACAATGGAATCATACACATAATGTGCTAGTTTGGTTGCAATCGCTCAACTAAAACTTCATGTCTCCATACAAATCACCAATTTTCGACCGATTTGTCCTATGGGAGCTATAGGCTATAGTTGTCCGACTCGGACCAAACTTGGTGAGGATAGTTTTAATGGTACCATATATATAATGTGTTACTTTGCCTGCAATCGCTCAACTAAAACTTCATGTCTCCATACAAATCACCAATTTTCGACCGATTTGTCCTATGGGAGCTATAGGCTATAGTTGTCCGATTCGGACCAAACTTGGTGAGGACAGTAACAATGGCATCATACACATAATGTGATAGTTTGGTCTCAATCGCTCAACTAAAACTTCATGTCTCCATACAAATCACCAATTTTCGACCGATTTGTCCTATGGGAGTTATAGACTACAGTTGTCCGATCAGGACCAAACTTGGCCGATTCGGACCAAACTTGGTGAGGACAGTAACAATGGCATCATACACATAATGTGTCAGTTTGGTTGCAATTGCTCAACTAAAACATCATGTCTCCATACAAATCACCAATTTTCGACCGATTTGTCCTATGGAAGCTATAGGCTATAGTTGTCCGATCCGGACCAAACTTGGTGAGGATAGTTATAATGGTACCATACACATGTGTGAATTTTGTCTCTCTAGCTTTAATCGTTTTCAAGTTATGGTGATGTAAAAAAAGTTTTTTACAATTTGCGTGGGCGGTAGGGGGCGTGGCAAAAATTTGAAAAAAACTTAACCTGCCTGACATATAGACGGACTTTCATTCCAAATTTGGCTGCTCTAGCTCTTGTAGTTTAAAAGATCTAGGTGATCATACAGACGGACGGACAGACAGACAGACGGACATCGCTATATCGTCTCGGCTGTTGATGCTGATCAAGAATATATATACTTTATGGGGTCGACCACGCCTCTTTCTGCCTGTTACGCACATTTCGCTTCAGACTAATTTAATAGACCCCTATACTCTTTTTTAGAGTACGGGGTCTAAAACAAGTAAGAAAGGCTACAGTCGAGCTAGCCGACTGTAAAAGACCCCGTACTCATAGTATTTGCAATAAAACACTTTGAAACAAAACCATCAATTTGTAATAGAGATGCAAATCGCCAAGAAAATGGCGATATCGATATTAATTAAAATATCACATCAAATCAAATATCGATATTATCAACAACTGAATTTAAATACGATATATCGCTATAGATATAGATATAATGACCAAATATCGCATGCGATATTATATCGCAATTATAATTACTATGGTATTGATTATCGATATATGATAAATCGTATCGTATGCATATGCAGTGCAGTCGCTACACAAGCAGCGCTGTCGCTACAAAAGCAGCGAAAACGTTCGCTCACATGTTTATATGCTTCTGTCTCGCTTGCACACATGCATTGACATTGCGTGCAATTGTAAACTTTGTTACGTGTCTAGCTCTTTTGTTTATTGTCCGATTTGTATGCAACTTTCAGGATAGTTTGTGATACTTTGTCTCTAAACGAATTTGAAATTACAATACCGTACGATAAGTGCAAATGCCTTAAAAATGGCATTGAAGTTTGAAAATTATTTCATTCTTGTGGGAAAAGGGGGCGTGGCAGTCCAAAAATTTTAATGACAATGCATTTATGCTGTCTCTAGCAACTTACATACCAAAAATGGTATTCCTAAGTGCTATAGTTACTGAGATATTTGCTTAAAACATCAATTTTTTACGATGTGACCATAGTTTTTTACAATTTGCGGGGGCGGTAAGGGGCGGGGCAAAGATTTGAAATAAACTTGATCTGCTCGCGAAGCAAACGGACTTTCATTCCAAATTTGGTAGCTCTAGCTTTTGTAGTTTAAAAGATCCAGGTGTTCATACAGACGGACGGACGGACGGACAGACGGACAGACGGACAGACGGACAGACGGACAATGCTATATCGTCTCGGCTGTTGATGCTGATCAAGAATATATATACTTTATGGGGTCGGCCACGCCTCCTTCTGCCTGTTACGCACATTTCGCTTCAGACAAACTTAATAGACCCCTCTACTCTTTTTTAGAGTACGGGGTCTAAAAAGAATTAAACAACTAATTGTCGTGCATTTGCATGCACATATTCAGTTTCTCTGAATTAAGAGAAATTATTCTCTCATTTCAAATTTTGTTTCACGAAGCTAGGTTTAGGAGGGTGATGAAAACATCTTATTCTGACTCTTTAGCCTAAACGCTTTGTTCGTTTTTATATACATACACACATACATACACAACTCCGTTGTCATGCGAGTTATCGTTTCATTTGTTTTTTTTTGGATTTTTGCAACAGCTGTGTAACTGTACACTAATATTTTTTTCTCTCACAGTAGTGAATTATTTAATAATGTCTAATAGCTAAGTCCTGTTGTGCGGTTATCATGTGTCGATCATTAGGAGTATGCTAATCTTGTAGTGAGTTTGTTTAGGGATCGATGAATAATTTTTTTTGGATTAAGCGATCATGGAAGGGAGGGCAATATAGGCGTTCCATCTGCGCCATCATGCAACAAACTCGCTAAGGCTATTGTTTCTTTCCTTCTTCTGACTATCGAATTTAATTGTTAAATAGCAGACGAGCCTGCAGAGCAGCGAAGTAATTTTGTACATCCCCAACTGCCGACTCCAAACGGTTTGGAGCTAGCGCGTGCCCGCGTTATATATTACATATTATGTTAACATGGAGCTTACCTAAAACTGTACTAAATCAAAATTTCATTAATAGAAAAATAATTATTGAAGGAAATAATATGATAAAAGCTCTAAATTGTTCAATAAAATTAAATGAAATGTTAATAACCAATACTCTGTTAGATCACACACGAATAACTTACATAAATAAGAACGTATCCAAATTAGAAACGTTGTCATATGTCTAATCTAAAGAAATTATTTTACAGCAAACGAAATTGTATAACACGTTTCAAATTTTAACTATAACCATTTTTATAATAATTTTAATCGCATTAATTATGTACATTATCTTTAAATATAAAAATATTCCAAGAAAAATTATTGTTAATTATAAGAACAAAAAAGAACCAACCCCAAACATAGAATCAAATATTGAAAATGATATTAAATTAAATTCAAATAAAGTTAAGAAAGAACGGTTATCTTCGGCTCGCCGAAGATTAAATACCCTTGCAGTTATGCATGTTGCGTTCATTGGATTCAGTTATCAGTGGTTTCAATGTATGCTGAATTATATAGTATAGAATAGAATATAGTATAGAATAAATGAAATTTGGTTAGCATATAGGAAATGAAAGCTTATGTGTACTGCGTGAATTTGGTTGAAATCGCTCAATAGAAATTAAAAATTTTCATACTGAGCCTTAAAACCAATTGTTCTAATGGCAGCTATCTGATATAGTGGTTCGATCCGAATGAAGTTTGGTCAACAGCTGGGGATCGATAGCAAATGCTGATGGTGTGAGTTTGGTTGAAATCGCTCAATCGACACTGAAAATTTTCATACAAAGCATTTCAATCATTTTCAACCGATTGTTCCTATGGCAGGTATAAGATATGGTGGTGAGAAAGGCTACAGTCGAGAGAACGGACTGTAAAAGACCCCGTACACATAGAAGTCGTCATTTTAAACCCCGTACTCTTAAAAAGAGTATAGAGTCTATTAGGTTTGTATGAAGCGAAATGTATGTAACAGGCAGAAGGAGGCGTGGTCGACCCCATAATGTATATATATTCTTGATCACCATCAACAGCCGAGACGATAAAGCGATGTCCGTCTGCCCGTCTTTCCATCTGTCCGTCCGTCCGTCTGTATGAACACCTGGATCTTTTAAACTACATAAGCTAAAGCCACCAAATTTGTAATAAAAGTCCTTTCTCCTCCGCTTCGACAAGATTATGTCCACCGATCCAGGCAGCTCCTAAGTCCGCAAGCCTTACTGTCCCTGGTCGCAGCGACACTTCGCCTCCTTAAAATTTCCTCAGTTCCTTGCGAGAGCTGCAGGCGACCTTCGAAGGGTGTTTGACAGCCTTGGAGCGATCTGGAGCTAGTACAGAGAATTGGGATATTCTTCTCATAGCGATCTGTACCGGTAAGCAACCAAAGTCTATCCTGTTGTGGGAGCAGTCCGTCCCGAGTAAGACTGCGGTATCCTCCTGGGACAACCTCAACTGCTTCTTGACTGATCGCTACCGTATGCTGGAGGCCACTGAGGATCACAGGGCGAGTCCGATTGTGTAGGACGTCCAATCAGGGGGCAGAAGTCTGCTAGCACAGCTGGGGTCCAAGCATTCCCAGCAAAGACCCAGATTAAGGCGGCTTCCTGTGGGCTGTGTCAGAAGGACAGCCACCGCATCCGTGTGTGTGAAAGTTTCCTGGACATGGCCGTCCCTAGGAGAGTCGAAGTGATCAAGCAACACAGCCTGTGCTTCGCTCGTGGTCATTGCGTTCGAGACTGTTCCAGTGCCCATAATTGCCATATATGCAAGGAGAGGCATCACACCTTTTTCCATTTCAGCAACCTGGCCATATTTCGTCTATTTCGCAACTTCAGCATTCCCACTCTCAATAACGTACCATTTCCAACCAACAGCCATCGAATGCGCACAGCTTTTTTGCCTCCATTCCAGGCCGAGGCCTCCTAGGCACCGCCATTGTCACCCTTAACCATCTATTCGATTCGACCTTCTTGTCCGAGAGGGTCTTCAATCTTATATAGGGGCCGTTCTGTCCAATCAACGCAGCGGTTTCCGGCATGGGTCAAAGCGACGGAGGTTCTCCCGAAAAGGCGTGTCTGCTAAAGCTGTCCGCCACTTGCGAAAATTGGAGACAAGTTGAAGTATTAGCCTTAGTAGTTCCTAGACTGTGCGCATCCGTTCTCGGAAGTGGTCCGCTTCGAGTGCTTAGATCGCCCGGTTGCTGATCCTCATTACAATAGGCCTGCCCCTATTGACATGATGATTTTACTTGATCTCTTCCCTCATATCCTGGTGGAAAGAATTAAAAGGGACATCGGGGACGATTTCGTCGGGCTAGAGACCATTTTCGGGCTCGTGTTATGCGGGCCTATCCTCTCCAAATTTGAGGGGTCTCGCAGAGCACTCTCAGCTCAAACGGGAGTCGCGCCCGAAACAAAGCTTGATGAGCTTCTCACCAAGTTTAGGTAGGTGGTAGATCTTCTAACTAACCCGAAAAGGAATCACACGTAATCTGTGAGCAGATTTTTCGAGAAACCACCAGTTGAAGGGAGGATGGTCGCTATGTAGTTTCCCTACCTTTTAAAGATCCGAACGGTGTCGATTTGGGCCACTCCAGACCCATCGCTTTAGCGCAAATCCTGAGGAATGAAGCGCGACTTCAGAAGAATCCTTCCGTTTAAGCCCAGTATGATGAGGTGGTCCAGAAATACGCCATGATTATACTACATGATTCCTCATCACGCTGTCTTTAAACCTGACACCCCTACCACCAAGGCTCGTGTCGTCTTCAACCCCTCAAGTCCTTCCACTAGAGGTATCAGCTTGAATTGTATACTGGGCCAACTCTCCAGGCCGACCCCTTATCCGGGGGCAAGTAAAATCCTCTGTCACTACATGTATGTAGATGACGTCCTCGCCGGTGCCCACACCATGAAAGACGCCCACGACATCATCCAAGAACTCAAGGATGCCGTCTATTCAGGGGATTACTTCGCCTCTTCTGCATCAATGGCGCGAATTCCTGAAAGACTCCCCGGGTCTTAGATGGCTATTGACTAATTCTGCATTAGACTGGGATCGATTATATTTAAAATTAATTGAAATGAAAAAAAACAAGTAAGAAAAGGACAGTCGAGCACGACCGACATTAGAATACTCTCTGCCTTTTATTCCCAAACATGTAAATGAAATCAGTATCCGAGTATATCAATTTATAGTACGTTAAAACAATGCCATATGTTTGTATGGATGAACATGTATATTTGACATTATATGTATGCACGCAGAGATGTATGTTAATACATATACAATTGGTCGGCACAGCCAGCACAAGCAGCAAAAACATTCTTTTGTTTTTAGAAAAGAGTATAGGGGTCTATTAAGTTTGTCTGAAGCGAAATGTGCGTAACAGGCAGAAGAAGGCTTTTCCGACCCCATAAAGTATATATATTCTTGATCAGCATCAACAGCCGAGACGTCTGTCCGTTTGTATATCTGTCCGTCTGTCCGTCCGTCTGTATGATCACCTAGATCTTCTCCCTGTTACATACATTCCAACGATTACAATATACTCTTTTACTCTACGAGTTACGGGTATAATAATTAAATAATTCACTGACGGGATTCGAACCCGCGACCTCACGCACACGCGTCAGAACCCTAGAAGTTGCACCACGTCCTACATCAGAGCAGATATCTCGATTATCTGAATTTAAATGTAAAATTTTTAATTAAATAACAAAAGTAACTGGGAAATGACCTCAAGCTTAACATTCAAGAAGAATAAGAATAGACATCTCTACTACTTAGACCACACTCCTGACTGAAGGTGATTTAAATAATTAAAATTTAAAAAGTAAATAAATAGAATAAATCATTGGCTGAAGTTGAACCCTTGATCCCACACACACGCGCCATAACCCTAACAGTTGCACCACGCCCAACTGTCAAGATTTTCCGACTATTTGCATTTACATGTAATTACTTTTATTATATAACAAAAATTAATAAAATGTCCCTGACGACGTTTGATCCCATAATTCCATGATCCCATGATCCCGGGGTAAAGTGCACGCATGAAAAACAAAAACACGCATCTCTACCTCTTAGACCACACCACATTTAAAATTTCTATAACTAAACGTAGGGTTAACTCTTTAATTCCAAGCAAGTGTAAACAAACAATTTGTTCATAAAATTCAGCAATTTTGATTAATTTATTTTATATATTGTTGTTGTCCGATTTGGACCAAATGTGGTGACGATACTTTTCATAACTATTCACACATCCTGTGTGAGTTTGGTTGCGATGGCTCAAGTAACATTACATGTCTTCATACAAAATTTGTCCGGACGGACATTATTTACTTATTAACGCAGACTTAAAGCAGTCGCGAGTATTAATCTATATGATGACGTAGTGTATAGATATATAATTTAAATTTAGATTATATTAAAAGTATTAATTAAAAATTTTTAAATTTAAATTAAACTTAAATAAAAAAGATAGTAACTAGACCATTAATCTGGGAATAAGCAAAGAAATTGATCCAACATTTATTGCAAGGGTTGGAAAAAACCCAGAAAAACGCAACCAGATCAATAGAATTTATCCCAAAACTAACTCGAAAGTGAAGCTTTAAGATTGGAGAAAGAGAGATGTGTCAACCAATCTATAAGTAGTGCATAGTCAGTAGTGCATAAAGGAAGAGATAAAGGGATGTAGTACCTAGTGGTCCTGGTGGGAATATTAAATTTAAGGCGTTCTAAAGAAGATCGGGAGCAGATATCACCGATTATTAATTTGTGGAGGAAGATTACTCCAAGAACTCTTCTCCGATTAGTAAGGGATGGAAGATTCAGAAGCAAGAGTCTGTTAGTATAAAATGGAAGGCGAAGATTAGTGTCAAAATCAAGTCCAGGAAGCGCGAAACTGCTTCTGCACTGACTCAATTAATGGGACGGACTAGGGATGTGTAAATAAGTTTGGTGACGAATGGATCATTAAATTCCTTAGACCATCGTTTAATAAATCCAAGAGTTCCCTTAGCTTTATTACCTACAGTGGAAATATGATATGTTAATTATTATCAAAAAGAACACCGAGGTCATCGACTGACAATATACGTTTAAAAGGTATACTGTCAATGTAATAGTTGGCTAAGAGAGAAGTCACCCTGAAATCAGTATAGATGACATCAGTTTGCATTCTATTAAGGAATGCCTCATTTTCAAAAGAGGTAATTTCCAAAAGACTTTTCGAAGTCGACCGACTTTTAACAAAACCGTGTTGGGCAGGGAAAATAATTGACTTGCAGAGGTGTTGCAGAGTCGAAGTAATTATCTTTTCGAAGAGCTTAGGGATTGCGGACAACTTCGCAATTCTAATGTAGTTGGATATTTCCGACTTGCAACCTTTTTTATGCAAAGGGATAATGTAAGATTTTTTTCCAAAAGGAAGGAAAGACAGAGGATTCCAAAGAGAGGTTAAAAAGAATTGAAAGAGGTTTAATTATAGAAGAACAACACTCCTTAACCACGCAACTAGGAATGTTGTCAGGCCCAGGAGAGAAGGAAGATTTTAAGTTGTTAATGGACGAGAGCAGACAAGTACCAGAAATATGAGGGCAAAAATGGAGTTAGAGGATTGGAGTTAAAAGCGGTAAAATAAGTTAGTAAGCCAACTAGGGGAATACGTAGATTGAAAAAAGTTAGCAAAAAGTTTTAATTCTTTAAGTTAGATAGTCTTGGTGAGAACCAAGGAGATTTATGTGAAACGGACTTTACAACACTATATGGAATGCAGACATCAAAGATTGAATTTAATATGTTGTAAAAATAGTTAACAACTATGTTAATATCATTCGTGCTGTATAGAATAGACCAGTAGACGGACAAGTAGATCTGATTCATCAAAGGAATCCATTTCTTCCATTAGAAATGTGTTGAGCGCTTTGAGTTGCCTCCTAATTCCGGTGGATTTTGCTTAAAGAAAGTCAAGATCGCTTGGTGGCAAGGGAGCGTGGCCAGTAGCATTCACTTCCTTCACCGTATCGTTCATATTTGTGAATGTTCACCGTGATGAGTCAACGCGCACCGAATCACGCGGGACTGTTCTTGTAAAACTTAAAGAGTAAAGCGAATAAAGGAGACACAGCAACAGACCGATTACTGCTAGCTGTGTACCGTTGGTGCGCGACTTATGTTGCGGCGGTTTTGCTCTACCGAAATTGTTTTTAGCAATTGTTTGCACTGAAACAGCATGAAAATTATTTTAATTTAGTTAATAATATCGCCTGATAAGATATTTTGACGATTCGCAATAATCTGTATTAGCAAAACGACGAACACTTGATTCAAAAAGCAATACTGAAAAAAGAACGAGAAAAAAAAGAAATCACGTCGGGGTCACCAATGTTTCGAGGAAATGCTATTTTGCATCTTCTTCGTTCGCAATCTAAGAACTTAGAAAAGCAAACCAATAAGAAAACGCGTGTTCAGTTCTCAATTCTCTCCTTTTAATGCATCCGAAAGTATTAGTACAAGACAATGTAATGTGTGTGCGCTTGGCTTGAGAAACAAAATACAAATCAGACTAATTTGAGTTGACCGATATAAGGCATCGATCTATCGATATATACATCGAGCGAATGTAATGCTATTTAGCCTTGCCGCTTGTTTTGCTGTTAGTTAACATTGGCGCTTGTTCTGCTGTGAACACCGACATTTCTGAGGAAGGAGGAATGTAAGTTAGTAATGGGCAAAAGGTAACCTTAACGGTTTTAACATTGACCAAACACCCCTAACATTCTGATACAGAATGAAAAGTCTGTCATAGCCTATTTTTTTGAGCTTATGACTGGGTCCGCTTGAGTCACCAGTCGGAAAGATGATAGGTGTTAAATGAGTTTTTTTCTCTGTTTGAACTCGTGAACAATCATATGAGGAGCCCAAAACTTTGTGTCACATATGATAAGGAAAAGATCAGGAGACGCACTAATCTTAAATGGTGAGATTTCTCTTGGCTCAAAGTAATTGAATTTTGAGATTTAAACGCTACCTGGAGTTTTGGTAGCGATGAAAGCTGTAATAGACTCAATAGTCGTATCTGCAGATAATCTAGATATAATTATCTCCTTACGTGGAGCAATGACCGTAAGCAGGGGAGGCTGAACTGCTATGGCAGTAGCAGCGGGGTGACTATTACGTCGACTTGGAGGGCATTTGGTGTTTTCACTTGCAACATTTGAGTTGTTTACAGGTAACACCGTATTATTAGGAGGTGAAAGGGGAGCTGCGGGGGTGGCAATACAGCGACTGTTACGCCGATCAGGGGGATTCTTCGAGTTTTTACTCGTAGCTACTGCTCCATTAACAGCCACCGATTTAATCATGGGTGATGGGGCGACTTCGGGAGGGTAGGCATAGAAGGGGAAGTATCGCTGCATGAGGGTCGGTCGGGTACTGGAGAAAAAGCGGGAGGAAGGGATGAATTGGGAGGTAAGAAGTAAGAGGGAGAAGGAGAAAATGACAAAAGGGTAGGCCCACTATGCAACGGTGATGTAATGAGTGAAACAGGCGGAAGAGGTAACAAAAGATGTTGATTAGAGTTGAACACCTTGCCAGGCGGAGTCTCGAATTTATAATCACTAAGCAAGTCAGCACTTATATCAAAACCAGTGCTAAGCTACCTAGCGAGTGGGCGCAGTTTAGGTTGGTCACTGTCCCGAGATGGACCATAAGTGAAATTTTTCTTGCAGCAGGCCATTTCACTCAAAATACTCTTCACAATTTGGAGTGAAAACGAAATGAATATGAGCGAAAAGTTTGCTTAGATGTAAACAAATATGCACAAAATCAGAATTCGGAAAAAGTGCAAAAACAAAATGTTAACGAAACAGTTAAATAACAAGAAAATGCGTGGACTCAAGCGCAAAAAAGAATTGAGTGCAAGAGAACGACACACAAACTTATTATTGCTCAGCTAAGCAACGTGAAGGAAGCAAAGGTCACAGGAAGAATTGGCACAAAGAAAAACACACCTAAGACGCTGTATTAATGAAACTGTTGATATTTTGCTAAAATGCACACTAAAACCAACTTTGCGCAAACCAGATTTAGAGTATCACTTAGTAAAAATTTAATGGAAAATTAATAGTAACAAATTTAACAAACAAAAAATACGACCGGCACAGCTGATAATCTCTCTGTTGAGAGATTTGGTATAACATATTCTCCTTTGCCTAGAAAAATATTTTTTCCCTCTTCCTGAAGATGTTCCGAATAAGTCAACTCATCAAAACAATTTCGAGAAAATAAACAATTTCTTCAGATCTCCAATAGATAGCGAAATAAGGGAATCTCTTAACGAATTTAATCATCTTCTCTCGCAACATTAAATTGGTTTTAGTTATGAGGACTACATTCTTGCCATTAGATCTAGTTTAAACAGACCAAAGATATTTATAAAGAGAAGCTTCGACGCCATTATGGTGAACGCGTACAACACGCACATATTGTCAATGCAGGGAGCCAAAATAGATATTCAGTTTATATAAGATACATATGCGTGCTGCAGTTATGTTATAAATTACATTAATAAGTCGCAAAGAGGTATGTCTAAGCTCATGCGAGAAGCTGTAGAGAAAGCGAGATCAGGAAACTTTACTATTAGGCAGAAATTGCATCACATAGGTCATAGATTCATAAATGGCTCGGAAATATCTCCACAGGAGGCAGTTTTTTGCTGCTTAGGGATGTCGTTGTCAGAGAGCAGCAATGCAGAAGTCTTCATAAACACTGGATTGCCTGACAAACGAGTTCAAATATTCAAGTCGAGGGCACAACTTAGAAGTTTGCCTGAAGACTCAGAGGAAAGTTTCTGCTTTAGCAGTGAGGTAGGTCCAGCGGGTTGCGTCTTCGCAGGCGTCGGGTGGTGGTGCTGTTGTCCAGAAGGTTTATAGCCAGGGGGTTAATGTGTCTATCCAGGCGGGCGATGTTGGCTCTACTTTGCCTAGCGACCTCCTCGTGAACCCACGGGACTCAATTCCTCGACGCGACCTTCCTTAACCAGGCCGAATTCCTGCGCTATCGCCGATAGTTCCTCTTTTCGGCGATAGTATACCCACCGCACGCCCACTATGTGATTTGGGGACTCACCTGCATTCATTTTATATAGACTGCCACAAGCCGACGGCGGAGATGAAACGGAAAAAAAACCAATTCCGCTTTGGGCCGCGCCTTTTCCCTAGTGAACTCTTTGAGGAAAACTGGAAAAAATTCACCGATGAATTTTTTTCCATTTGGGTCGCTCCTTTTCCTTATCGAATTCCTGGAGGAAACCTTGGGTCGCGCCTCTTTCTTCGGCTCACAATACGCGATAAAAAACAAGAAAGAAAAGTACAGTCGAGCACGCCCGACCGTAGAATACGATGCATTTTATTCCCGATTATGTTAATAAAGTCGGTGTCCGAGTATATCAATTGAAAGTACTTGCAATAAAACACGTTGAAACATAAACATCTGATTGTATGTATACACACGCTTATACACTTAACATTATATGTATGCACGCACATAAAGTATGTGTGTATATGTAATACATACACAATTGGTTGGCACGGCCAGCATTCGCGGGCACCGCTGCCGCTAAGCTACGCAAGCAGCGAAAACGTTCGCTTACATGTTTGTATGTTTCTATCTCGCTTGCACACATGCAGTAACATGGCCTTTAATTATAAACTTTTTACGTGTTAAACTCTTTTGTTTATAGTCCGAATTATATCCAACTTTCAGGATAGTTTGATATATTTTGTCTTCAAATGATTTTCAAATTACACTACTGTACGATAAGAACATATGCCTTGAAGTTTAAAAATTACTTTATTTCTTGTGAGAAAAGGGGGAATGGCAGTTAAAAAATTTTAATGTCATTATACTTATGCCTTCATTAGGAACTTGCATACCAAAATTGGTTTCCCTAAGTTACTGAGATATTCGCCTAAAACATCAATTTTTTTTCGAGGTCTTTCTAGTTTCTTGCACATTGTAGGCGAACGGGGCGTGGCATCGAAAAAAAAAGATTCTTGTATTGTATCGAGTCGATAGAGACCAAATTCAAACTTGCCATCGCTGAAATCTGTTTGTTCATACGGACAGACAGACAGACGGACAGACGGACAGACGGACATGGCTATATCGACTCGGCTTGTGATGCTGATCAAGAACATATATACTTTATGGGGTCTGCCACGCCTACTTCTCCCTGTTACATACTTTTCACAAACCCAATATATTCTTGCAAAGAGTATAAAAATCTCCGCTGATCCATTGTCTTGTTTTATTTTTATTTTCGTTCGGCCTCGGCCCACAGTCAATTCTCCGGCAATTTTATGGCCTTCGACCCACTGTCCCTTACTTTATTTCCACTTTTTACGGCCTTCGGCCCACTGTCATTTTTTCCCGAATTTGTATGGCTTCTGGCCCACTGTAGCTTTCGTCCACTTTTGTGCGACGTGTGGTCCACTGTTCCTTTTCCACTGCCCACATCCATCTCGCACGTCGCCAAACTCACCACCGAAACGCATATATGTATTAGTGGGCACACGCCTGTGACGTCACACGAATACACTTGTTTTCTTGTCTTTGCTGTTTTGTTTTATGCGGAAACGAGCCTCCGCGCTCGCCTACAAGCCGTTTCACTTTACGTCGCGCGAGTTATGCCCTTAGCATCCCATCCCAGAATTTCAGCTGAATTAAAAGGTTTACAGTCCACTTTAATGTAAAAATAACAGACACCAAAAGTGTCATAAGAATATTTGACAGTTATGCATTCCATTAGCCAAAGGCGTAAAAAGAATATTTGACAGCCCTTAACGCAACATAAATGTAAACAGAATGTACAATAGCCCAGCATAGCCCACACCACAAAATGTAAACATAAACACTTTGGCGCAGCTCTCGCTGGATAATGTAAACACCTAGAATTAAATAAGACGACAACCGAGATTGAATCGGCACCAATAGTTGTATAAGAAATCAGTTGTATTTTTACACTCAAATCACTCACATGTATTTCGCTTAAATGAAAACGCTTTAATACATAATTCACGTGAATTATCGATTCAATGGACGAAACGCGTTTTAGTTTCAGAAAAAGTCTCTCAGTGCTCGTTTAAGCCAATGATTCGTAAAATTAGAAAAGTAGAGAGCGACATCGAGAGACAACGGAGTTCACTAGTTAATAACATGGTGAACCCGAGCAAATTTGAGATTCAGTGCAGGCTAGACATTCTGAATTTGTACATTTCTAAAGCCATGGACCTTCAGTCAGAGATCGATGGAATAGATCCTGACAATACTAGCCGCGCAATGCTTTAGGAAACGTGTATCCTGGCCTGATCGTCTTACGTGTCTGCCCTTACCGCGTACCACGCGTCCGAAAACGTACCTCCAGTATTTCACCATTCTCACCTGCCCAAACTTAAGTTGCCTAAATTCAGTGGTAAATATTCAGAATATAGACAGTTTATCGGTCTTTTTAATAATTTGGTAGATTCTGATCGCTCGCTATCAAACATTAAAAAGTTTAACCATTGGATATCGTGGTTATCAGATGAGCCGTTAGGTACCATCAGAGCTTTCCAGGTGTCTGATGCAAATTACCCAAAGCCATTAGAGAGCCTTAGTAGAGTGTACGACAACAAATGTCTGATATGTTTTGTCACCCTCGCCCAATAGTTCGATATTGAGCCAATGTATATGCCATCGGCAAATGGAACTCGCACGATAGTGGACTCTGTATCGGCAATTTTTGATTCGCTAATGTCAGTTGGGAATAAGCAGGATTTTGCTAACGCGATTCTAATGCACATAGTCATGTCAAAGGTAGATCCTCATACGAAATCGAAGTATGAGGAGCAGCTTGACTATAACACATTGCCAAAATGGGTCGATTGTGTCGCGGCTTTGAACAGGCGATATCAGCATTTATCTGCCGAAAAGAAATCAAAGTCCAGGATGAAGCAGAAATCCGACATGAAACACGCAAAAAAATCGTCATTTGCGTACACGAATGTCGAAAAGGAAGTTGAATCCCAATGCAATTTTTGCAGTGCCAATCATACAATTGAAAACAGCATTGCCAGTTGACGAAAGATTTAATTTTGAAAATCTCGTCAACTTTGTATTAATTGCTTGCATTAAGGCACAGAAGGTCCAACTGCACTGCGTCGAAGTGTAGAGTTTGTTCTCATCCTCACAACACTCTTCTTCAAAAACATTACAAGCATCTGATCATCCTGCCCATGTGAATCATGTTGCTAACGAAGTCGACCAATTAATCCTTGCAACTGCAGTTGTAACAGTTCGAGACAGGTTTAGTCAAAAACGAAACGATAGAGCCTTGTTGGATTCGGGCTCGCAGGTGAATTTCATGACGGAAGAGCTCAATTAACCTTTGCGCCTTCTACCCAAAAATAAGTGCTTGACCGTAAAGTCAGTTGGACAGGCTAGATTGACAGCAAAAAACGAAGTATCGACAATAGTTTCGTCTCGAGTAACGAGACACCAGTTTAGCGCCGAGTTTAGGGTCCTAAAATCAATTTGTAGCAGGCAGCCAGACTGGGAGCAGACTTCTTCTTCGACTTGCTAAGTAGTGGACAATAATATTGGCGAATAATGGTCCAGTGCTGCAAAGGACGTTGCTTGGCCAAAAGCCCAGTATGCTGCTCAGTGATGCAACATAGACAAGAAGCTGTCACAGAGCCAAGTGTTTCGGAAAATTATTCTGTTGAGCACTTTGTATGGAATAGGTGTGTCATTCAAGACGGATATCAAACTGCTCCAATGTCCCCCAGAAATAGTCAAAAGACAGGTTCTCTCGGTAGAACGTAGAGGTTTTATTGCTAAAATCAATGTTATGTATTTGAGTTTCGTAAACGAGTATCGTGTATTTGGTCACTTGTCCGTCTCAGATGCAAAAGTTTGACGCCTCGCGTAAGCGAACATCGCCACACTCTGCTAACGAGTTACTGATGGTGGAACATGTTACTCAGAGGGATCTAATTCGTTCATGACGTAGTTTCCGTCTGAACCGATATGCCTTAACGGCAAATATCAAACAGGGACAAAAGCGAAATTCTCATAGTGGGCGAACATCAATTGGCAAAATGGTAAAGATACGTTTGATTTCCAATGATGCCGATTCGACACATACGCTTGGCATGAGGAGGACACCAAGGTCAGATACTTTTTACTATCACTGGGAAGGTAGCTTTGCCAAATTAAGTCCTACCAAGCGAAAAACAATGTTTAATGGGTTTGCGTATATGGTAGCACAAATATACGCCTTGGACCTATGTCGAATCGAGAGTGCGAGTTTCTGGAATGATTCAGAAATCGCACTACATTTTATAATAAGTTCCCTTTTATTATCAGCAACTTTTGAAGCCAATCGAGTTGCAGGCATTAAAGTGATGGCCAATCAAGTATCTTTTAGACATGGACCGACATTATTAAGAGGGTGTGACGTTTCGAAACTCAAATTTTGTCGTAAACTGGGAGCAATGGATCGAGTAAGATCAAAGTTCAATATAGAACTACAAGCTGTCGAACTCGAGAAGAAAAGACATAGATTCGCTTTGCTGATAAAGCTGAAACCAGCTCAGCGAGCAGAGCGCACAGAGACATTTGATAAACCAAAAAAGGATGATATCGTGCATCCAAGTTGGCGATCGCTGACCACATTGATTCACAAGTCAGGCGATTTAGGATGGCGAGTTGCTTTGACTCATTTAGGAGTAGATTTGTGTAGTCCCCCAAATGTGTTGCCAAATATAAGAGGACGAGTTCCGCTTAAGATAATAATATATAATAAAATAATATATATAATGTATTACTTTGCCTGCAATCGCTCAACTAAAACTTCATGTCAACATACAAATCACCCATTTTCGACCGATTTGTCCTATAGTTGTTTAGGCTATAGTTGTCCGATCCGGACCAAACTTGGTGAGGATAGTTATAATGGTACCATACACATAATATGTTAGTTTGGTTGCAATCGCTCAACTAAAACTTCATGTCTCCATACAAATCACCCATTTTCGACCGATTTGTCCTATGGGAGCTATAAGCTATAGTTGTCCGAGCCGGACCAAACTTGATGAGGATAGTAATAATGGTACCATACACATAATGCGTTAGTTTGGTTGCAATCGCTCAACTAAAACTTCATGTCTCCATACAAATCACCCATTTTCGACCGATTTGTCCTATGGGAGCTATAGGCTATAATAGCTGTCCGATCCGGACCAAACTTGGTAAGGATAGTTATATAGTTATATACACATAATGTGTGAATTTGGTCTCCCTAGCTTTAGTCGTTTTTAAGTTATGGTTATGTGAAAATTGTTTTTTACAATTTGCGGGGGCGGTAGGGGGCGTGGCAAAGATTTGAAATAAACTTGATCTGCTCGCGAAGCAGACGGACTTTCATTCCAAATTTGGTGGCTCTAGCTCTTATAGTTTAGAAGATCCAGGTGTTCATACAGATGGACGGACGGACAGACGGACAGACGGACATCGCTATATCGTCTCGGCTGTTGATGCTGATCAAGAATATATATACTTTATGGGGTCGGCCACGCCTCCTTCTGCCTGTTACGCACGTTTCGCTTCAGACAAACCTAATAGACCCCTCTACTCTTCTTTAGAGTACGGGGTCTAAAAACGCTTTAATACATAATTGGCGCAGCCGGTACTCAAGTAGCCACAGATCGAAAATTATTGTGGAAACTTTGGATTCATCCAAGATAACGAAGCAATAAAAGAATTGTGTGCTCAAAATAAATAACAACTATTCGAAAATTATTGTGGAAAAATTGATAGTGCATCAAAGTTAACGAAATAATTAAAGAATTGTGTTAAAAAAGTGCAGAAAACTATTGTGGAAACTTTAGATCTAATCTAAGCAAACGAAACAATATAAAAAAAACTGTGCAAAATATTCCCAATTTTAAAAAAAATAATTATTGTGGAAACTCTGGATATCATCCGAGAAAACGAAACAATAAAATAAAATAAAATTTGTGAAATAAAAACAAATTATTTATAAAAATATAAATCAACCAAAACCTCAAGATGGCAAACCAAGAACAAATTAACGATGCTGCAATTGCATCCAATTACTAACAGCAGTAATTGCCGCCAAGCATGGAGAGAGCAGAAACCCAGTGACAACCCAGAGGAATTGCATAGAAAAGGAAACGAGATACTTGCCAGTTTTTAGTGGACAGGAAGGAACCTTACATGGATTCATCTCTGCAGTAGACCAAATCATGGAGGAGTACGACGACGATGGACAGGTTTTCACAGTCATATTCAACACAAAGATTCAAGGTCAGGCTAGAACTATGTTAAACATTAAACCACCAGCTAACTGGGAAGATTGCAAGATCCGCTTAAGACACCATTATAGACCGAGGACCGACCAGATGGGTCTGACCAGAAAAATAAATAATCTAAGGGTAACTAGTGTTAAAGATTTGGATTATAAAATAAGAACAATTGTGGAAGAAATAACCGATTTTTCTGTTTTTGAAAATAATAGTAGACTAGTTGATATCCTCAGTGGATTATTAATACAAAGAGTAAAAAGAATTGGCATGGGGACCAATGGCAATAGCCATAATGAATAAAACTACCCTATCAGAAGTTAGCAATGAAAAAGCCAAATTTATTGGACTTAATTTCGGAAACCTGAATAAAAAACTATTAATCAACAAAGATAATGATTATTTTTCTTATAATAATAACAGACAGAGCAATGATCAATATAATCAGAATTCAAAACAACACACTGATAACAGAAATCCTCACTACCGCAACACTAACAACAATCGTTATAATGAACAACACCAACAAAATAACAACGACCAAAACCCAAATAGACAACAGAATAGCCAAATGGTTAGAAACGACCAGTATCAGAATAGGCAACAGCAAAGCCAAAACACTAGACAAAACCAAAACTAACAGGTAGCAAACAAAGAACGTAAGGCAGAACCAAAACTATAACAGACAGCAAGACAAAATTATAATGCTAATCAACAGCAAAATAATCAACAACCACCACCAGAAGCAATGAGTGTAGACAATCTAAATGATGAAGAAGCAAATAACAATACAAACATTGAAAACAAGCAAGATGAGTTTTTTACAAATTAGCCTCGGACCATAAAAAGATTTATATCAAGGGAACAATTGAGGGAGACACATTTCTAATCCTAGTAGACACAGGGTCTACCATAAGCATACTAAACACTACAAATGTACACACAACAAGATATACAATAATTGAAAAATGTTCAAAAACAATTTATACTATTAATGGAGAAATAAAAAATAAAAATTATTTGGTCAAAACAAAAGTACCAAGTGAGTTCAAATATTCAGATGTTGCACGAACACGATAGGTAGCTATGTCCCTAGAAAAACCTTATGATTTTCTATTGGTCATGGATTTTATCCAAGGAAATGTAGAAAATATTGATTTTAACAAGAAAGAAAGGTTATCTTCGGCGCGCCGAAGATTAAAAACCCTTGCAGTCATGCATGTTGCGTTCATTGGATTCAGTTACCAGTGGTTCCAATGGATGCTGCATGGTATAAATGTCTGATTTAGATGAGATTTGGTCAGTATATGGGGAATAATAAAAAAGGAGTAGTGCGTGAATTTAGTTGAAATCGCTTAATAGACTTTACAAATTTTTATACTAAGCATTTGAACCGATTGTTCCTATGGCTGCTATATGATATAGTGGTTCGATCCAAATGAAATTTGGTCAACAGCTGGGGAATGATAACAAATGTTTATGGCGTGAGTTTGGTTGAAATCGCTCAATCGACACTGAAAATTTTCATACTAAGCATTTTCATCATTATCAACCGATTGTTCCTATGGAAGCTATATGATATAGTAGTCCGAATTGGATGAAATTTGGTCAGCATATAGGGAATGATAGCTTATGCGTACTGCGTGAATTTGGTTGAAATCGCTCAATAGACATTAAAAATTTTCATACTAAGCATTTGAACCGATTGTTCCTATGGCAGCTATATGATATAGTGGTTCGATCTGAATGAAATTTGGTCAACAGCTGGGGAATGATGGCAAATGTTTATGGCGTGAGTTTCGTTGAAATCGCTCAATTGGCACTGAAAATTTTCATACTAGGCATTTTTATCATTTTCAACCGATTGTTCCTATGGCAGCTATATGATATAGTGGTCCGATTCGGATGAAATTTGGTTTGCACATGGGATTTGGTACTAAATGCATATAGGCTTAATTTGGTTGAAATAGCTCAAAAAAAATTTTTTTTTCAACCGATTGTTCCTATGGGAGCTATATGATATAGTCATCCGATCCGGCCGATTTTAACAAATGATCTGCCTGCAGAGAGAATACACATCTGTACCAAGTTTCATCAAGATAGCTTTAAAACTGAGAGACTAGTTCGCATAGAAACAGACAGACAGACGGACAGAAGGACAGATGGACAGACGGACATGGCTATATCGACTCGCCTGTTGATGCTGATCAAGAATATATGTATATACTTTATGGGGTCGGAGACGCCTCCTTCAATGCGTTACAAACTTTGTGACAAAATTAATATACCCTCTGCAAGGGTATAAAAACAAAAGAATAAAGCTTAACAATGGGGTCGAAATTCCGTTCCTATCCAAACTGTCAGAAGACATTTGCGTTATGGAAGTAAGTGAAATTGAAGATCTTAGGCTTGATGAATTAAATGTTGAGGAGGCTCAAATAATACAAAATTTAACGAAAAAATATGAAAAACTATACTTCAAAGAAGGAGATCAGTTAACCAACACCAATACAATAGTTCATAAAATCAGAACAACCACAGACCATCACATTTACTCAAAACTCTATAGGGTTTCCCCAAAATATGAGAAGGAAGTGAGAAATCAAATTATAGAAATGGAAAAAAGTGGAATTATAAGGAAAAGCAGAAGTAAATACAGTTCACCTATATGTGTGATTCCGAAAAAAATTGACAAGTCAGGTATTCAAAAATACCGCATTTGCGTAGACTATAGGAGACTAAACCAAGTAACCGTTCCAGATAAGTATCCTATACCTATCATGGACGCTGTATTGGACAAACTTGGTAAAGCCCAATACTTTACCACCCTAGACTTAGCTAAGGGATATCACCAAAATCTAATGGCAGAAGAAGACATAGAAAAAACACCTTTCATAACACCAATGGGTCTTTATGAATATGTACGAATGCCATTCGGGCTGAAAAATGCCCCAGCCACATTCCAGAGATTGATGAATGAGATTTTAAGAGACTACATTAACAAAATTTGATGATATATTAATATACTCAACAACACTTGAAGAACACAAGATCGCTTTTGAAAAAATTTTTAAAGTACTACGAAAACATAATTTGAAAATTCAGCGATACAAATGCTCGTTTATGAAAAAACACACAGAATATTTAGGACACATTCTTACTAAAGAGGGTTTGAAACCAAACCCAAAGAAAATAGAAGCTATACTGAATATCCAGTTACCAAAATCCGAAAAACAATTAAAAGGGTTTCTTGGCATGACCGGATTCTACAGGAAATTTATTAAAGACTATTCCAAAATAGCTTATCCAATGATAAGATATTTACAAAAAGGAATCATTTGAGAATCTCAAAGCTCTTATAAGCTCACACCCAATTTTGAAATATCCAGAATTTGACAAACCATTTACAATCACTACAGATGCTAGTGATTACGCTATAGGTTCAGTGTTGTCCCAACAAGGACAACCAATAGCATTTGTGTCACGAACACTCAACAAACACGAGAAAAATTATAGTACAATTGACAAAGAATTTTTATCCATCGTACATGCCGTAAATTATTTTAAACACTATTTGGTAGGAAACAAATTCCATATCATAACAGATCATGCCCCTATTAAATACCTAAATTCAAAATTTAAGGGAAAAGAAATGACCACTAGACACCAGAGATGGATTTTAAAATTACAAGAATTTGATTATGATATAACATACTTAAAAGGAAAATATAACAAAGTAGCAGACATTTTAAGTAGGCAGCAAACAGCTCAGCTAATAAATAATGAAAATAAAGATGAATCTAACTTTGAACTCACAAACACACAGCACTCTGCAGATGAAGAAGAATTAACTCATTTTTGGATAAAAGAAGACATTGTCAATAAATACAAAACTCAGATTATTATTACATATACAGCAACAGATAACATTATTGTATAACACGGAAGAAAGATAATTGAAATTAATCCAGCAGATTCAGAATCTGAAATTGAAATTAAATTACAAAATAATATAGAAAAAGGAACAGTAGGAATTTTTCCAGAAGTACCAGATTCAATATACCACAAAATTCAATGTATATTAATAAACATTTTCTCCCATTGCAAAAACATAAAATTTTTAAAATGCACAAAAAGAGCACAGGAAATATCAAGTGAGGAAGAATATAATAACCAAATTTCCATATGCCACACTAAAGATTCATTACACAGTGGTATAAATGAAACATTCAATTCACTTAAGAATAAAATATATTACCCAAAATTAAGAGAGCATATTCAGCTAATAATATCCAATTGCAAAAAATGTAAAGAAATAAAATACGACCTAAATTTCAATTCACAGAAACTCCAGATAAAAAAAATCAAATTATACACTTAGATATTTTCCTTATAAAACACAAATCGTTTGTCAGAATCATAGACAAACTTACAAAATTCGCCGTCGGTTACAACATAATAGATAGAAATTGGAGAACGAAGATCCAAATCATGATTGAACACTTCGCAAAATTCAATAAGCCACAGAAAATTTTCATGGATAATGAATTCAGAGCAGAACAGATAATTCAATTTTTAGGCAAAGAAGAAATCGAGGTACATTATACAAAGCCAAACTCACATACAGGAAATGCCGAAATAGAAAGATTACATTCCACATTAATCGAAATAATAGCTGGAATAGATAATAACGAAATATCAATAGAATCCAAAATTCAGATAGCAATTGCAGCTTACAATAAACGTTATCATTCCACAATAAAGTGCGCACCAGATTATGCTAAGAACATTGAAGACGAAAGAAAACTTAAAATTACCATTGAAGAACATAAAAAAAACATTTTGACTAAACGAAATAATACAAGAGAAGAGTACACTGAAGAAAGACAAAGAGGCCCAATCAAGAATTATAAAAGAGTAAGACATAAGGATGAACCTTACTTTAGATTTGCAGAATTAAAAAACATTCATCCATGCAATATCAAAAGACCGTTAAATCAGGAAAATAACAATTTACAATAAATAGAGAAAAAAATATAAAGAAAAAAAGAAATAAATAAGTAAAAATAAAATAAAATACTTAATAAAATACAATATCAATGATATATTTTGTTTTCTCTAAATTTTTTTCCCCAGATATTTATCGTATGTTGCATCGTTTTATTAAAACTTACAATGGTACAAACAAGATTACAAATTGAACCAATTCAATTGAATGCAGGATATACACCCATACAAATTTACCCAACGGAAATAGAAAATGAGACAGTTATAATATTACATATTATTAATATTGACCCATTAGTTGACATAATGAACCAAATAGAAACAAATATTAAAAGCGTTAATATAACAGACAAGAATGAGTTGTTTACAGAAATCAATTTAATTAGAGCAAAAATAAAATCTATAACACCACATAATAGAATCAAAAGAGGAGTATTAAACATTGTAGGAACCACATATAAATGGCTATTTGGACTCATGGACGATGAAGACAGGACAGACATCTTAGAACATCTTGACACAATTGATCAGAACAATCATAATACTATAAACAACATGAATCAGCAAATTGTTATCAATTCCCATTTTAATGACACAATACAAACATTAGCAGAAACTATTAAAAACGATAGAGTAATCATTAACGAAACACTTCAAAGCATAAACACCCAAAATAAGAGAATAATAATAAAAATTATACATACTGACCAAATGCAAAAACTCAAGAACATTGAATACAAAGTAAATTACATTCAAGAAAGCATTGCCTCTGCTAAGAACAATATTATATTACCAGAAATCCTATCCGAAGAAGAAATAAATAGATTTGACATTGATTTTTATACCCTTGCAGAGGGTATATTAATTTTGTCACGAAGTTTGAAACGCATTGAAGGAGGCATCTCCGACCCCATAAAGTATATATATTCTTGATCAGCATCAACAGGCGAGTCGATATAGCCGTCCGTCTGTCCGTCAATTTCTATGCGAACTAGTCTCTCAGTTTTAAATCATTTGTAACAAGTGAGAAAGGCTACAGTCGAGCGAGTCGACTGTAAAAGACCCCGTACTCCTTCTAGTGCGCGTTTTTCCATACAAATCAACAATCCCCGACCGATTAGTCCTATGGGAGTTATAGACTACAGTTGTCCGATCAGGACCAAACTTGGTGAGGACAGTAACAATGGAATCATACACATAATGTGCTAGTTTGGTTGCAATCGCTCAACTAAAACTTCATGTCTCCATACAAATCACCAATTTTCGACCGATTTGTCCTATGGGAGCTTTAGGAACAATCGGTTCAAAGGCTTAGTATGAAAATTTTTAATGTCTATTGATCGATTTCAACCAAATTCACGCAGTACGCATAAGCTATCATTCCCTATATGCTGACCAAATTTCATCCAATTCGGACTACTATATCATATAGCTTCCATAGGAACAATCGGTTGATAATGATGAAAATTCCTAGTATGAAAATATTCAGTGTCGATTGAGCGATTTCAACCAAACTCACGCCATAAACATTTGCTATCATTCCCTAGCTGTTGACCAAATTTCATTCGGATCGAACCACTATATCATATAGCTGCCATAGGAACAATCAGTTTAAAGGCATGGTATGAAAATCTGTAAAGTCTATTAAGCGATTTCAGCTAAATTCACGCACTACTCCTTTGCTATTATTCCCTATATACTGACCAAATCTCATCTAAATCGGACTATTATATCATACAGCATCCATAGGAACCACTGGTAACTGAATCCAATGAACGCAACATGCATGACTGCAAGGGTATTTAATCTTCGGCGAGCCGAAGATAACCTTTCTTTCTTGTTATAAACTAAAATTAATCCGCACGGGCATATAAAATATATTATAGTAGCAATTAAGATACCTAAAAATTATATAAGTGTAAATGTTAAATTACTAATCCCAATGCCTAACAAATAGATCAAATAGATCAGGAAAATCTTTTAATCGTCGAAATTAACATATTGAAAATTTATATTTAGCAACATAACAAGTATTGAAGAAATCGATGACGATACATTAATAATTAAAAATGCCAGAGAAGAAAAATTATACCAAAACTGCGACGACAGAAATATTATATTAAATGGAAATAATCTAATACAATTTGGAAATTGTAATATAAAAATTTTAACAGAAACATTTTCTAATGAAAAAATAGAATTTTATAAAAAATTTGTTTACCCTACAGAAATTATTACAAAAACACTATAAATTTTGATCATTTAACTATAAAAAATTTTGAAAACCTAAAAGAAATTTCAGAACTAAAATATCAGAAAAAAAGTAACAAATGGCATTATACTAATATTTATATTAATCATTGAATTATGTTTTATCATATATATAAACTTACGCTGCAAAAAGCAAAAAGAATTCAGGAGAATTCATACTTTAAGGGGGGAGGAGTTATGTCTTTAGCATCCCATCCCAGACTTTCAGCTGAATTAAAAGGTTTACAGTCCACTTTAATGTATAAATAAAAGACACCAAAAGTGTCATAAGAATATTTGACAGTTATGCATTCCATTAGCCAAAGGCGTAAAAAGAAAAAAAGACAGCCCTTAAACACAATATACAATAGCCCAGCATAGCCCACACCACAAAATGTAAACATAAACATTTTGGTGCAGCTCTCGCTGCATAATGTAAACACCTAGAATTAAATAAGACGACAACCGAGATTGAATCGGCACCAATAGTTGTATAAGAAATCAGTTGTATTTTTACACTCAAATCACTCACATGTATTTCGCTTGAAAAAAACGCTTTAATACATAATTCGCGCGCTCTCTCTAATCGTTGATTCTCACTGTGCCAAATTCCGTCACTGCTAGGCTTAGAGCACGTGGACTAGCAGGTACCGACTCGCGACGAAACTGCGACCAACCTTTTCCCGCCCGTTTTATATACCCCTTGCCTACACTTTGGTTTTATGCGCGTCTCTTCCGACACTATGTCACCAAAGTTAGGGTATCGCTGGGTATATCCGACTACACACTCTTTTAACTTTGGAGCACCAAGAGATCACGATCACTTTCAGCGGAAGACATCATTGATTCGCGAGGGCAGGGTGTGATTGCAGGTGCGCCGTGGAAACACCACTGTACCCAAGCGAAACGGAAAATGACTAGGAATTGGGAGAGGATTGGGAAATTTCTTTCGCACTTCTGCTTTTCTTACATCTGCTCAATTATTCAAACCCACGTTTACTTTCGGTTCATTCTTTTCTTTTATTTCCTTCACTCTCGCCCTATCATCGCACTGGCCCTAACAGTTCTACTAACAGTTGCTTTCGCTTCGTCGCTCTAGCGCGCACGTCTGTCCTCTTTCTTTCCCGATCGCAAAGTGCTGGCCACGCTCTCGATCGAGCAGCCGGAAGATGTCTTGATGCAACTCCACCACAAAAGCTCACTCTTCACCACAGAGCTTTCGTGCAGAGTTGCACCCGACCGCTCCCCGCGCTCCTGACAGAGGGCGCTGCTAGCCTCCCTAGCTCCTATACGATTACAAAATTCCTTAATTTAAATAATAATTTAATTCAAGTACTTAATACTACAAAATGTTCTTAATGCTAACAAATCTCCTTGTTGGAATATCAAGCTTTTTTGATAGCCTTAATATAAAGTTTTATTTAATCTTTGATATTTACAATGTTTTTGTATACCGCAACGAATTTGCGGTGTAACCGATTGAAAATTGGTAACTTCTTAGAGAAGTGCGATAAGAAACTTCTAAACAGAAGTGCGAATGAAAGCAACTAACTATTGTGGCTCAAGCAATGATGCGCGAGCCGTTAAGAATATTGATGCAAAAAGAACAAATGATGAATGTTATTATAAAAAATATGCGAAACGATATGCGAGAAGCGCCAATGCAAGTAACAGCTGATCGATATTACCTCGCAGGGCAATTTACAAAGAGTAATAGAATTATTTTAACTTATTATTTACTGCTGAACCAAACACTCCTTATTACTACAAAAATGTAAGACGGGGTCTGGATCTCGGCTTAGAATACGCTTAAAACATCAATTTAAAAAGAAATTCATCCGACATTTATTGCAAGGGTTGTGTAAAACCCAGAAAACCCCAACCAGATCAATAAAAATTATACCAAAACTAACTCGAAAGATCTCTGATTAAAGGGGGAAGAATGAATTGCAAAGTCAAAGTAATTATCTTTTCGAAGAGCTTAGGGATTGCGGACAACTTCGCAATTCTCCTGTAGCTGGATACATCCGACTTGCAACCATTTTTATGCAAAGAGATAATGTAAGATTCTTTCCAAAAGGAAGGAAAGACAGATGATTCCAAAGAGAGGTTAAAAGAATTGAAATAGGTTTAATTATAGAAGAACAACACTCCTTAACCACGCAACTAGGAATGTTTTCAGGCCCAGGAGAGAAGGAAGATTTTAAGTTCTTAATGGACGAGAGCAGACAACTATTAGAAATATGAGGGTGATGTATGCTGTATGTCAAATACGCATATGCCTAGAGTATTGTAGAGTATACAATATATCAAGTGGTCATATGCTCAACTTAAAGTAAGAGTATCATACTAATTACATAGCGACACTTTGTTGCTTTGTTTACACAAACATATATATACATAAGTGCAGTTATAGGATCCGTCACTTATGCGGACTGCCCGCAGCGTGGGATCACTAACGTAAGCACTTCTTAGGTATGTACCATCTGTACATGTATATACAAATACATAACCACACAAGCACAAACATACTGCAACCTCTCTCTCTCTCTCTCTCTCTCTCTCTCTCTCTCTCTCTCTCTCTCTCTCTCTCTGCCGATGTTCTTAGCGACAGATCTGAATACAACACAAGAGGCAGAAAAGTGGGAACGAAGCAACGAAACTGGAAGCTGGAAATTCTGAGTGAGTAAAGTTGAAAAGCAATGTCTAAAAGAAGGCGCATTGGAGTTAACAAAAGGCTTAAAGAAAGAAAAGCTTAACTCATAAAACTGCTATTTGCCTCCAACACAACAATTAGTTGGGAATCAGGAAATAAATTACAAGCTGAAATCGACAATATCGAGTCGATTCAGTAAGAATATAAAAAGAAAAGCTCAAACTCTACAAATGAAAAAATTATTAAAATTATAAATCTAACAAGAAAGAAAGGTTATCTTCGGCTCGCCGAAGATTAAATACCCTTGCAGTCATGCATGTTGCGTTCATTGGATTCAGTTACCAGTGGTTCCTATGAATGCTGTATGATATAATAGTCCGATTTAGATGAGATTTGGTCAGTATATAGGGAATAATAGCAAAGGAGTAGTGCGTGAATTTAGCTGAAATCGCTTAAAAGACTTTACAAATTTTCATACTAAGCCTTTGAACCGATTGTTCCTATGGCAGCTATATAATATAGTGGTTCGATTCGAATGAAATTTGGTCAACAGCTGGGGAATGATATCAAATGTTTATGGCGTGAGTTTGGTTGAAATCGCTCAATCAACACTGAAAATTTTCATACTAAGCATTTTCATCATTTTCAACCGATTGTTCCTAGGGAAGCTATATGATATAGTACTCCGATTTGGATGAAATTTGGTCAGTATATAGGGAATGATAGCTTATGCATACTGCGTGAATTTGGATGAAATCTCTCAATAGACATAAAAAATTTTCATACTAAGCCTTTGAACCGATTGTTCCTATGGCAGCTATATGATATAGTGGTTCGATCCGAATGAAATTTGGTCAACAGCTGGGGAATGATGGCAAATGTTTATGGCGTGAGTTTGGTTGAAATCGCTCAATCGACACTGAAAATTTTCATACTAGGCATTTTTATCATTTTCAACCGATTGTTCCTATGGCAGCTATATGATATAGTGGTCCGATTCGGATGAAATTTGTTTTGCACATGGGATTTGGTACTAAATGCATATAGGCTTAATTTGGTTGAAATAGCTCAAAAGAAATATTTTTTTTCGACCGATTGTTCCTATGGGAGCTATATGATATAGTCATCCGATCCGGCCGATTTTGACAAATGATCTGCCTGCAGAGAGAATACACATCTGTACCAAGTTTCATCAAGATAGCTTTAAAACTGAGAGACTAGTTCGCATAGAAACAGACGGACAGACGGACAGAAGGACAGATGGACATGGCTATATCGACTCGCCTGTTGATGCTGATCAAGAATATATATACTTTATGGGGTCGGAGATGCCTCCTTCAATGCGTTACAAACTTCGTGACAAAATTAATATACCCTCTGCAAGGGTATAATAAACTCCCACGTATTACAACCAGTGCCGCAGAAGAAAAATATAAAAACTAAACTGGCCCAACGGACTTCCCTGGACCATTGGCTTCGCCGTACTGCAGCGACACAAGCTTCAAGAAGACCAGCACCGGCGCCCCAGCAGCCTGTGAGAAGACCAGCACCGACACCGTTTAGCGTTTCAAGCTAGACTAACGGGATCTTCAAGGACCGGCAGCGCTACAAAGAGCACGAAACTTAAAATAAAATAATTTTTGTAATTGAGAACAAGAAAGAAAAGTACAGTCGAGCACGCCCGACCGTAGAATACTCTCTGCAATTTATTCCCGATCATTTAATAAAATCGGTATCCAAATATATCAATTAATACTTGCAACAAAACACGTTGAAACAAAAACATCTGATTGTATGTATACATACACATATACATTTGACATTAAAAGTATGCACGCACATATGTATGTGTGTATATGTAATATATACACAATTGGTTGGCACAGCCAGTATTCGCGGGCAGCGCTGCCGCTAGAAAGCAGCGAAAACGTTCGCTCACATGTTTGTATGTGTCTGTCTCGCTTGCACACATGCAGTGTAAGGGAATATTCTCTGCAGAATATTCTCCGTAGAATATTCTCTGCATTTTATTCCCGATCATTTTAATAAAATCTTTATCCGAAAATATCAACTGATAGTAATTGCAGTTAAACACGTTGAAACAAATACATGTGTTTGTGTGTATGCACATATACATTTGACATTCTATGTATGCGCATAAATACAAATGTATGTATATGTAGTACATATACAGTAAACGTTCGTTCATATGCTTGTATGTTTCTGTCTCGCTTGCACACATGCATTGAAATTGCGTTCAATTATAAACTTTGTTACGCATCTAGCTCTTTTGTTTATAGTCCGATTTATCTGTAGCTTTCAGAATACCTTAATATAATTTGACTCCAACCAAATTTCAAATTACAATACTGTACGATAAGAATATATGCCTAAAAAATGACATTCAAGCTTGAAAATTGTTTTATTTCTTTTGAGAAAGGGGGCTTGGCAGCCAAAATGCACTTATGCTGTCTTTAGGAACCTGCATACCAAAATTGGTGTTCCTAAGTGCCATAGTTACTGAGATATTCGCCTAAAACATAAATTTTTTTCGAGGTCTTTCTAGTTTCTGGCACATTGTAGGCGAACGGGGCGCGGCATCGAAAATAAAAAAAGATTCCTGTATTATGTATTTATTATTAACGCAGACTAAAAGCAGTCGTGAGTATTTAATTGTATGATTACGTAGTATATAGATATATAATTTAAATTTAGACAATATTAAAAGTAATTATTAAAAATTTTAAATTTAAATTAAACTGAAATTAAAGAAAGATAATAATTAGACCATTAATCTGGGAATAACAAGCAAAGAAATTGATCCAACATTTGTTGCAAGGGTTGGGAAAAACCCAGAAAAACCCAACCAGATCAATAAAAATATGCCAAAACTAACCCGAAAGATCTCTGATTTAAGGGGAAGAATGAATGGCAGAGAATCCATTCTTACTGCCCTTGGAAATCAGAGATATAACGGAGTTGGCTGTAAAGAGAAGCTTTGAGATGAGAGAGAGCGAGAGATGTGTCAATCAATCTATAATGTTCATTATAGTTAGCGCATAATACCCGAAAACGATTGTGCAAAGCGTAGTCAGTAGTGCATGTAGGAAGAGTTAAAGGAACGTAGTACCTAGTGGTCCTGGTGGGAATATTAAATTTAAGTCGTTCTAAAAGAGAGGGGGAGCAGATATCACCGATTATTAATTTATGGAGGAAGATTACTCCATGAACTCTTCTCCGATTAGTAAGGGATGGCAGATTCAGAAGCAAGAGTCTGCTAGTATAAGATGGAAGGCGAAGGTTGGGGTCCCAATTAAGTCCACGAAGCGCGAAGAGTAAAAACTGCTTCTGCACTGACTCAATTAATGATTGACTATTAGCATGTTGAGGAGACCAGACACATGAGCAATACTCAAGAATGGGACGGACAAGGGATGTGTAAAGAAGTTTGGTGACAAATGGATCATTAAATTCCTTGTATTGACTGACTTAAAATCGAGTCGATTGTGACTAAATTCGACCTTGTAGCTCTTACCATCTCTGAAATCTGTTTTTTCATACGGACGGACAGACGGATAGACAGACAGACAGACACACGGACATGGCTATATCGACTCGTCTTGTGATGCTGATCAAGAATATATATACTTTATGGAGTCTGCCACGCCTCCTTCTGCCTGTTAGATACTTTTTACAAACCCAATATACTCTCTCTTGCAGAGAGATATGTTTAATCAAAAAACCAAATGAATTGTAAAAAACAAGAAAGAAAGGTTATCTTCGGCTCGCCGAAGATTAAATACCCTTGCAGTCATGCATGTTGCGTTCATTGGATTCAGTTACCAGTGGTTCCTATGGATGCTGTATGATATAATAGTCCGATTTAGATGAGATTTGGTCAGTATATAGGGAATAATAGCAAAGGAGTAGTGCGTGGATTTAGCTGAAATCGCTTAATAGACTTTACAGATTTTCATACCATGCCTTTAAACTGATTGTTCCTATGGCAGCTATATGATATAGTGGTTCGATCCGAATAAAATTTGGTTAACAGCTAGGGAATGATAGCAAATGTTTATGGCGTGAGTTTGGTTGAAATCGCTCAATCGACACTGAATATTTTCATACTAGGCATTTTCATCATTATCAACCGATTGTTCCTATGGAAGCTATATGATATAGTAGTCCGAATTGGATGAAATTTGGTCAGCATATAGGGAATGATAGCTTATGCGTACTGCGTGAATTTGGTTGAAATCGATCAATAGACATTAAAAATTTTCATACTAAGCCTTTGAACCGATTGTTCCTATGGCAGCTATATGATATAGTGGTTCGATCCGAATGAAATTTGGTCAACAGCTGGAGAATGATGGCAAATGTTTATGGCGTGAGTTTGGTTGAAATTGCTCAATCGACACTGAAAATTTTCATACTAGGCATTTTCATCATTTTCAACCGATTGTTCCTATGGCAGCTATATGATATAATGGTCCGATTCGGATGAAATTTGGTTTGCACATGGGATTTGGTACTAAATGCATATAGGCTTAATTTGGTTGAAATAGCTCAAAAAAAATTTTTTTTGCAACCGATTGTTCCTATGGGAGCTATATGATATAGTCGTCCCATCCGGCCGATTTTTACAAATGATCTGCCTGCAGAGAGAATACACATCTGTACCAAGTTTCATCAAGATAGCTTTAAAACTGAGAGACTAGTTCGCATAGAAACAGACGGACAGACGGACAGACAGACGGACATGGCTACATCGACTCGCCTGTTGATGCTGATCAAGAATATATATACTTTATGGGGTCGGAGATGCCTCCTTCAATGCGTTACAAACTTCGTGACAAAATTAATATACCCTCTGCAAGGGTATAAAAACTTTTGTAATACTGAGCGATAATTGCGTTGCTCGTAAAGAGTATGGCCTGTGAAACCATTCGAAACAGTAGACAGGAGATCACTGCGTTGATCGATTAGGAACACACTAAAATAAAAAAATAAATAAATAAAAAATAGAAAATAAAATTATTAATAAATAAATGCAAGATATGTATATTCTTCAATGAAAAAAAATCCATACAAATAATAGATGTTAATGCATCCAAATTCAATTCCCAAAGAGGAAAATATATCAGAAGCAGTAAATATGTAATTAACAATGTCGAAACTTTCTCAGTCGAATTAAAAGCAATTACAATTATGCATATTATAATCGTTGTTCTGCTATTAGCAAATATTTTAACTAAGCTATACAAATTGCACAATAAGTGCCTAAAGAAAAAATATAGTACAAGTAGAGCAGACAATTTAGATATCATCTAAGATGATAAACAAAATAAACGAAATTTATGAAAAGGAACAAAATTTCAGAATAAATGCTTTACAAATATTACAATGACTAACCAAGTAGCCTTAGATAGGGAATATGTGAACCAGGTTTCCTCTTCAGTCCTAGAATTTTTTGGTAAAAAACCATCACTTAACAGATTCCTAACTGCTTTACGAAAAGTTGAAAAAACTAAAGGGAACCAAGAGAATATAGCAGTGCAGGTTTTTAAATCAAAAATAACCGGCACAGTTCTGTACAAAGTACAAGATGAAGCTACTATATCCGGAATTATAAATAAGCTTAAAGATAACGTAAAAGGAGAATTTCTTAACGTATTAAAAGCTAAATTACCAAATATAAAACAAAAAGGCTTCCCAGTATGCAACAGAAACGGACAATTTGCGAAGGCAATTAGAGGCACCTTTAATTGATGATGGCCTAGATCTAATGGGCATATATATTCATTGCAGCACAGAAATAACTGGAAGTTCAAATACAATATTATTTCAGCGTGGCCGCAACAGTAGAGGAGATAGTCACTTTAGAGGTAGAGGCAATGGCCGTGACAACTCCAATTCCTATAATAATAACAATAATAACAACAATAACAGAAACAAAAATAGAGGAGGACGAGTTTGTAACCGAGGTAGAAATAATTCCAACCGAGGCAACAACCAAAACAGCAGAAACAATTATTATAATAACAATAACAATATTGTCCGAGTTGGACAAGATGCTTCGGGAAACTCTCAGATACCTCCGAATACTCAGTCTTAAATAATTAAATATAATATAATTATATATAAAATTATAGACATTCGAGGCATAGGCGAAGTAGTAATAAGCTCCAGAGGACTAGTCTCAATTGAACTAAAAACAGACAAATACATTATTCCAGACAAATTTCATCTACTTCATTCAGATAGACCACAAAGCCTAACGTATTCTATCTATGTATGTACCAATAACATTTAGTTCCGGTAATAATTCCACAGTTCTACCAGCAAGATCCCAAGTGATACGCAAAATAGAGTTATCTTCAGCAGAAGAAAATATTTTAATTCCAAATCAGGAAATTATACCGGTATTATTGCAACAGCACAAAATACTTATGTCCGATTCTTAAATACCACAGATACATGCCAATCAGTAGGCACTAATAAAATAAAATTTGAATCACTTTCGAACTATGAGGTAGTTCAAACTCTAGAAGACAATAGAAAAGAGTCTGTAATTAAAAAATTAAAGAAAATATTTCCAATTTTGTTTAAGAAACAACTTGAAGAAGTATAATGATGTGTTTGGACTTGAATCCGAACCAATCACAACAAACAATTTCTACAAGCAAAAATTGAGACTTAAGGATGAGGAGCCAGTATATGTAAAAAATTATCAATGTCCGCATAGCCAAATAGAAAAAGTCCACCATCAAGTTGGAAAGTTAATTGAACAAAATATTGTTGAACCTGAGCTTGACGAAAACTTAAGAAATATAACGTTTTTTCAACAATCAATGGTTCATATCGCTTCACGCGATTTGGTTAATTCACCTAATTCATTTCAGGGAATGATGCCAATAGGATTCTCAGGCTTAGAGCCTACACAAGCTTTCCTTTACATGGATGATTTAATCGTTATTGGTTGTTCAGACGTTTAATAAAAAACTTTGCCGAATACTCACGGCACATAATAAGATTTTGCAAAAAGAATGTCCCATTTGAATGGACAACAGAGTGTGAAAAGGCATTTCAGTATCTAAAAAATAAACTTGTTCAACCAAATTTATTACAGTACCCAGATTTTAGCAAAGAATTTTTATACCCTTGCGGAGGGTATATTAATTTTGTCACGAAGTTTGTAACGCATTGAAGGAGGCATCTCCGACCCAATAAAGTATATATATTCTTGATCAGCATCAACAGGCGAGTCGATATAGCCATGTCCGTCTGTCTGTCCGTCTGTTTCTATGCGAACTAGTCTCTCAGTTTTAAAGCTTTCTTGATGAAACTTGGTACAGATGTGTATTCTCTCTGCAGGCAGATCATTTGTTAAAATTGGCCGGATCATATAGGTCCCATAGGAACAATCGGTTGAAAAAAAAAATTTTTTTGAGCTATTTCAACCAAATTAAGTCTATATGCATTTAGTACCAAATCCCATGTGCAAACCTAATTTCATTCGAATCGGACCATTATATCATATAGCTGCCATAGGAACAATCGGTTGAAAATGATAAAAATGCCTAGTATGAAAATTTTCAGTGTCAATTGAGCGATTTCAACGAAACTCACGCCATAAACATAAGCCACCATTCCCCAGCTGTTGACCAAATTTCATTCAGATCGAACCACTATATCATATAGCTGCCATAGGAACAATCGGTTCAAAGGCTTAGTATGAAAATTTGTAATGTCTATTGAGCGATTTCAACCAAATTTACACAGTACACATAAGCTATCATTCCCTATATGCTGACCAAATTTCATCCAATTCGGACTACTATATCAAATTTCATTTGAATCGAACCACTATATCATATAGCTGCCATAGGAACAATCGGTTCAAAGGCTTAGTATGAAAATTTGTAAAGTCTATTAAGCGATTTCAGCTAAATTCACGCACTACTCCTTTGCTATTATTCCCTATATACTGACCAAATCTCATCTAAATCAGATATTTATATCATCAGCATCCATAGGAACCACTGGAAACTGAATCCAATGAACGCAGCATGCATGACTGCAAGGGTATTTAATCTTCGGCGAGCCGAAGATAACCTTTCTTTCTTGTTTATAATCACAGATGCTAGCAAGCAAACATGTGGAGCAGTTTTAACTCAAAACTATAATGGACTCCAACTCGCAGTTTCATATGCATCAAGAGCATTCACTAAAGGTGAAAGCAATTAGAGTACTACAGAACAAGAACTAGCAGCAATACATTGGGTAATAACACATTTTCGACCATATTTATATGACAAACATTTTACAGTCAGAACTGATCACAGACCTTTAACATATTTATTTTCTATGGTAAACCCAAGATTTTACAGTAGAGTATCTTAGAGGGAAAGATAATTTCGTGGCAGATGCTTTGTCAAGGATAACAATATCCGACCTAATTGACATGAATACAAATGTCCTGAAAGTCACTACCAGGCACCAAAGTAGACAAAATAATTTCTGCGGAGACAATAAACAAGAACTAATGCCAAGGCAAAGTCTTGAAAAAGCTTCTAAGCCCAAAAATTAGTGACCTTGCGAATAACAGAATCTACATGTTTATTGAAACGTGGAAGAACAGTTGTAGGAAGAATTAATGTTAGCGATTTGTACTTCAACGGAATTCTCGACTTAGGTTAGTTTTTCCAAAGGCTTGAATGGCAAGCCGGTGTATCAGCAAACTAAAAGTGGCACCGAGTGAAAAGATCATTGAATCAATTTCAATAGATACTTTTAAGCAAATGGGCAATAAAAATTTGAAATCATTAAGAGTAGCGCTACTCAAGCCGGTGACCCAAATATATAATGAAAAAGAAAAAGAAGCAATATTGTCTATATTCCATGATGATCCAATTCAAGGAGGTCATACAGGCATAAATATTGGAAAAACATGACTAGTCATGTAAAATAGTACATAAATAAATGTTCCAAATGCCTGACGTGGAAAACGACGAAACATACCAGATCACCTATAATAATAACCGAAACTCCACAATATGCTTTTGACAAAGTGATAGTTGACACAATTGGTCCACTAACACGATCGGAAAATGGACATGAATACGCAATCCCTTTAATATGTGATTTGACAAAGTATTTAGTGGCAATTCCTTTTGCAAACAAAAGTGCAACAACTGTCGCAAAAGCCATATTCGAATCTTTTATTCTGAAAAACGGTCCAATGAAGACGTTCATTATGGACATGGGAACAGAATATAAAAATTCTATTATAACCAACTTGTGGAAATATTTAAAAAAAAAAACATAACGACTACAGCACACCACCACCAGACATCAGGGACCGTTGAAAGAAGTCATAGGACATTCAATGAGTACATTCGTTCATATATATCTGTAGATAAAACTGATTGGGAAGTATGGTTAAAGCATTTCGTGTATTGTTTTGACACAACACCATCAGTAACACATAATTATTGTCCTTATCAACTAGTATTTGGAAGACAAAATAACTTACCAATACAATTTAACAACGTAAATACCATAGAACCTATATATAATATAGATGATTATTCTAAAGAAGTTAAATTTAGATTAAACAAGTAAGAAAGGCTACAGTCGAGCGAGCCGACTGTAAAAGACCCCGTACTCACAGAAGTGCGCATTTTCCATTCGAAAAACAAGAAAGAAAAGTACAGTCTAGCACGCCCGACCGTAGAATACATTCTGCATTTTATTCCCGATCATCTCAATAAAATCGATATCCGGGTATATCAATTGATACTTGCAACAAAACACGTTGAAATAAAAACATCTGATTGTATGTATACACACGCATATACATTTGACATTAAAAGTATGCACGCACATATGTATTTGTGTATATGTTATACATACACAATTGCTCGGCACAGCCAGCATTCGCGAGCAGCGCTGTCGCTAAGCTACGCAAGCAGCGAAAACGTTCGCTCACATGTTTGTATGTTTCTATCTCGCTCGCACACATGCATTGGCATTGCGTTCAATTATCAACTTTCTTACATGTCTAGCTCTTTTGTTTATTGTCCGATTTATATGCAACTTTCAGGATAGTTTAATATATTTTGTCTTTAAACGAATGTGAAATAACAATACTGTACGATAAGAACGTATGCATTAAAATCGGCATTGAAGTTTACAAATTATTTGATTTCTTGTGAGAAAAGGGGGCGTGGCAGTCCAAAATTTTTGATGACAGTACAATTATGCCGTCTCTAGGAACCTGCGTACCAAAATGGGTGTTCCTAAGTGCCATAGTTACTGAGATATTCGGCTAAAACATCAATTTTTTACGAGGTGTTTCTAGTTTTTTGCACATCGAAAAAAAAAAAGATTCTTGTATTGGCTGACTTAATATCGAGTCGATAGAGACCAAATTCAAACTTGTAGCTCTTACCATCTCTGAAATCTGTTTGTTCATACGGACGGACAGACGGACAGACAGACGGACAGACGGACAGACGGACATGGCTATATCGACTCGGCTTGTGATGCTGATCAAGAATATATATACTTTATGGGGTCTGCCACGCCTCCTTCTGCCTGTTACATACTTTTTTTTTGCACAAACCCAATATACTCTCTCTTGCAGAGAGTATAACAAGAAAAACGGAGTGATTCACATTTTGTATACATACATTTTTATATACAAATGTATGTAAATATATACACAATTAAATGCACAATTTCCTTACTTGGCTTTTTTAAAAATAAGCCGTGTTTTACAATTTGAAATTAAATTTAAATTTAATTTTATAATTGAATTGAAATAAAAAAAAAATAATCAAAATAATTCACTGACGGGATTCGAACCTCGGACTCCACACACACGCGTCAGTGCACTAACAGCTGCACCACGCCCCTCACTTGAAAGTGCTCTACTATCTGCATTTACATGTAATATTTTTTTTGTTATATAACAAAAATTAATAAAATGTCCCTGACGGCGCTCGAACACATGATCCCGGGCTAACATACAAGTGCGAAGAATTATTATTTATTCATAAAATTCAGCATTTTTGATTAATTTGTTTTATATGTTGTTGTCCGATTTGGACCAAATTTGGTGATGATACTTTTAATAATTATACACACATCCTGTGTGAGTTTGGTTGCGATCGGCCAACTAACATTACATGTCTTCATACAAATTTTTTATTTTTGAGCGATTTGTCCTATGGGAGCTATAGGCTATAGTTGTCCGATCCGAATCAAACTTGGTGAGGACAGTTATATTGGCACCATACACATAATGTGTGAATTTGGTCTCTCTAGCTCTAGTCGTTTTCAAGTTATAGTGATGTGAAAATAGTTTTTTACAATTTGCGGGGGCGGTAGGGGCGTGGCAAAAATTTGAAATAAACTTAACCTGCCTGACATACAGACGGACTTTCATTCCAAATTTGGCTGCTCTAGCTCTTGTAGTTTAAAAGATCCAGGTGTTCATACGGACGGACAGACAGACAGACAGACAGACAGACAGACGGACAGACGGACATCGCTATATCGACTCGGCTGTTGATGCTGATCAAGAATATATATACTTTATGGGGTCGGCCACGCCTCCTTCTGCCTGTTACGCACATTTCGCTTCAGACAAACTTAATAGACCCCTCTACTCTTTTTTAGAGTACGGGGTCTAAAAACGCGTATAAGAGAGCTCGCATACTTTTAGAAAAAAATAAAACTAAGCAAAAAGAAATAAATGATAAGAAAGTATTAGATTTTAAAATAGAAATAGCAGACCAAGTTTACTTAAAGAATGAAAAAGGTCATAAATTGGAATCTTCTTATATAGGACCTTTTGAGGTCATTAGTATAGAAAACAATAATCATTTAATTATAAAGAATAAGAAAAATAGAGAACAAAAAAGTTCATAAGGATAGGCAAAAAAAGATAAATAAGTGATAAAAAAATAAAATATAAGAATATATATATAGTGACATATGTTGACACACCTATACATTACGCCTAGCACGCACATTTATTTTTATTACACACTCTTTCTCCAACAGATTTAAGCTAAACATTATAAAATAATCAAATGGTGACAATAACAATTCTGGCTTCCCCCCAACTTTTTAAAAAATATAAAAAACAATTCCCCAAAACCCTTTCCCCCCACTGGGGTTAAAAATGGCGGGCCGGAAGGAAAAAAAAAAAAATCCTTATAACACTAATATATTTTTCGACCCGTAATAAAAAATATTATACACAAGTGGCTTTTAGGAGTGGGGAACCGGAAATTGCCCCAAAAAGTATTGGTTTCAAAACTATAAAATTTAAAAAAAAAAAACTTATTCCCAAAAAAAAAAAAAAAAAAGTTTTTTTTAAAAAAAACAAACAAAAAACCAACCCCAACCCCAACCCACAAAAAAAACCCAAAAAAAAAAAACAAAAAAAAAAAAAAAAACAACTATGCATAAACAATTCGCCAGAATCGCTATTCCACCCACTGGGGTTGAAACTGGCGCAGCCGGGAGGATATCGGAAAAATATCCTTTTAAAAAAAATAAACCTTTTTTTCCCCCTAATAAAAAAAATTTTTGAACAAACAAATTTCTTTGGAATGAAGAACCCGAAAAAGCTGCAAAAAAAGAGTTTCGGTACAAAACAATAAAATTTTAAAAAACATTTTTAAAAACCCAAAAAAAAAAAGAGTGTTTATTTTAAAAAAAAACAAACAAATTATAAACCTGGCCCACAGACAATGTGCGAACACCACAAAAACAAAATACCAAAATAAAAAAAACAAAACAAAAAAAACACTTAAAATACCCCTAAAAATAATATAAAAAAATTCTTGGACTATTTTGAACAACTGTACTTAAAGGACTTATTTCCGGGCTTTACACATCATTAAATTGATCCCTGTAAACAGTAAGCTCCTTACAATCCACCAAAAGAAAATCAAACCTGAAGTTACAACAAAAATAAATTTGTGTGAAAGAACAAATTTTTATTTTACAAAGAACAATTAAACAATACAAATAAAATATAACATCATGACAAAAACTACAGCAAAGGAAATCTCTGAGATACACCTCCAACCCACCCAAGAAAACAGCAGCAACAACCTGGGAAAAACAAGGGAAGGCCCCCTCCTCGAAATCAAAAAAAAAAACACACCCCGAGAGATTCTTCTAAGACGTTTATATAACACCAATTACAACCATAGTATACGCAAGTTCGTAGAAGAACTAGAATATAAGTCTTTTGTAATTTCAAACAAACTCATGTTAGAAAATCAACCACAAAACACAATATTGTACTCAAATGAAATAAATAATAAAATTAAAGATGTAATTACTAGGAAACTACCCGACAGAATATTCATGACCTTAGCTAGACATGACAGTACAACTGTTTCAAAACTTAAGCAAGTCGCTCAACGCGAAGGACTTTACGAAAACAATTTTAAGGAACATACTAACCAAAGTACTGAAAATTCAAAAGCCAATAAAACTAACAATGACAATCGTGGAAAAGGAAATAATCAAAATTATTATCCAAGTCCCAATTACGCAAATAATACAAACCCAAGTAATAAAGGAAAAGAAAATGCTGAAAATAATCAGGCATTATATAAAGAATTTAAACAAAACCTTGATCAAGCTAGATCACAAAACCCAATATCCAAATCAAAGCCAAAGATCCTCGAATTCTCCAGTCAAAAGACAGTAAGAAAGTACCAGTGGTCACTCTAAGATGGAAACTTCCGAAAATTTTCATCAAGGAGCCTCGGACCAAGAAGAACAAACCCCTTCATCAGATTAGTATTGAATGGACAACATTTTAATTGTGTAATTGACACAGGTTCATCCATCAATCTAAATAAACGAAATTTTCTAAATATTCCCATCAAACCTTGCAAATTAAATGTGCAAACAATAAATAGCATTGTTCATTTAAAAAATTAGGTATCTTTTGACCTAGTAAGCTTTTTTAATCAAATAATATATTTAAAAATTTTTAAAAATATAATATACTAAAGAAAAAATAAAAAAAAAAAAAAAAAAAAAAAAAAAAAAAAAAAAAATTTAAAAAAAAAAATAAAAAAAAAAAAAAAAAAATAAAACAAAAAAAAAAACCCCCAAAAAAAAAAAAAAAAAAAAAAAAAAAAAAAAAAAAAAAAAAAAAAAAAGTTTAGTGACATTCAGCACAAAGAAAGTGAAAATTTGACTGTCACCAGTACAATTAAGCATGTCATCCAAACTAAACTCGAAGACCCAATTCAAAAGCGTCCGTATAAGTATGCGCAATCATTCGATGAAGAAGTCGACAAACAAATCAAAGAAATTATTGAACAAGGTATAATTCGCAAATCAAACTCGCCATATTGCTCACCAATTTGGAATGTTTCAAAGAAACGTGATGCATCAGGTAAACAAAAGTTTCGTATAGTTATTGACTATCGAAACTTTAATGATATAACAATCGATGATAAATATTCTATTCCAGTCATGGATGATATACTAAACAAACTTGGAAAATGTCAGTATTTTACCACAATTGACCTTGCGAAATGATTTCATCAGATACAAATGGATCCACATAGTATACCAAAAACAGCTTTTTCAACTAAAAATGGACATTACGAAAATACTCGAACGCCTTTTGAATTGAAAAATTCCCTAGCAACATTTCAACGTTGTATGAACAATCAATTAGAAGATCTAATTTATAAAGATTTGTTTACATAGATGATATAATAGTGTATTCCACTTCATTGGTAAAACATCTATTATCATTAAAATGGGTATTCGCAAAACTGCGTGACGGTAATTTAAAATTTCAATTAGACAAATGTGAATTCATGAAAAAAGAATCTGAATTCCTTGGACACATAATAACAACAGAAGGAATAAAAGCAAACCTAACAAAAATCTCTGCAATACAAAATTTTCCAATACCAACAAGTAAGAAAGGGTACAGTCGAGCGAGCCGACTGTAAAAGACCCCGTACTCACGGAAGTGCGCATTTTCCATACGAAAAAGAAGAAAAACGGAGTTATTTACATTTTGTATACATACATATTTATATAAAAATGTATGTAAATATATACACAATTATATGCACAATTTCCTTAATTTGGTTATTTTAAAAATAAGACGTATTTATATAAGTATGTAAATGTTTTAAATATCGAAATACTTCTTCTTATTATTCAATGTTTTGGGAACAGGTTTTAAAATAAAAGAAATATAATTTATTTAAAATAGTGCTTATAATTAAAATAGAAAATTTATATATTAACTTTGACTGGGACTCGAACCTGCGACCCATGCCGATTTGCAAATGAACGAACCGTAACCCTACCAACTGGTCCACGCTCTACTTTCAAATCGCGTTGATTATTCTCATTGACATTTAATATAAGGCGGGAGTGCATTTTAAAATGTGTTATCATGCGAGACAACAACTATACAAATAAGGTAGCATTGTATGAATCTGTATAGTAACAGAATTTATTTTTGGCGCGTCCCAAAATCAGTTCGGAACAAGTACCAATGAGCGCTAAATGCCGATCAACTGAACAACTTACTTCAATTGAACTACGTTAAGCAGTTCAAAGCAGTTGAACAAGTGCAAAGCATAAGCAAAAATATGTATGCATGTATTTTTTTTTTTTTTTTTTATTTCATGTAAAGTATAGACAGAGTAGATGAGTAGATGAGAGAATTTATACATTGGAAAAGAAAAAGGACTCTAAAGAAGGTGTCCTAAGGTCCTAGAAGGCCCGCGGTACTACTGTGGGGTATTGCTTCGCGGTTTCCTAGGTGGGCCTCTACGCCCCTCCGGTGTTTGTTCTCCTCCGCTCCCTCTCCAGATGACGAAGGGATGTTGTAATGCTCTCAGCGAATGTGCAGGCGGCCGACCAGCATTGCTGGCTCGCAAGCATCCTATTTATAAGGTTTTCGGCTGTCAGATCGGTGCCGAGTACCATCTCAAGCTCAGTTCTCTCCGATGTAAACCTGTCGCAATGGAACATAACATGCTCCGCCGTTTCCTCGGCCTCTGGGTAACATCGCTGGCAAAAAGGCTCCCTGTCGTGTCCAAATCTATAGAGGTAGCTCCTAAAGCATCCATGTCCGCTAAGAAGTTGCGTCAGGTGGAAGTTGACGTAACCGAATTTCCTATTCATCCATCTAGTTATGTCCGGGATAAGCCGGTGCGTCCATCGTCCTTTGGTCGAGTCCGCCCATTTACTCTGCCACTGCTGCAGACTGTCATCCTTCGCTGCTTTGATTGTCCGTCTTCTGTTGGTTGGGAGGTCGGAGTGGAGCTCCTCGTAAATTTTTGCTCTCTCTGCTGCGAGGATTTCTAGAGGTACCATGCCTGCGATTACCAATGCTGCATCTTCCGAGATAGTGCGGAATCCGCAGCACACCCTAAGGGCACCTAACCTGTAAGCTGAGAGGAGTCCCCTTCTGTAGCTTCTTATCTGCATGGCTTTTGACCAAATTGGTGCTCCGTACAGCATCGTCGCCCTGACCACATTCTGGAGGAGGATTCTGCGTTCCTGTCTTGGCCCTCGAGTGTTGAGCATAATTCGGCTCAACGCCTGCGCCACCGATGCCACTTTTTTCCCTACATACTCTAGATGCTCTCTGTAGCTAAGGCGTGTATCAATAAAGACTCCGAGATATCGTAGCGATCTACTAGAGACGATGGTGGACGCATTATCCAGCTTGATGCGTGCCACTTCGACTTTTTTCCTGCTGCTTATGAGTACTGCTTCCGTCTTACTGTCCGCGAGCTGGAGGCCAACGCTTGCTAGCCAGTCCTTTACCGCAGCAATTGAGACGCTGCATGAAGCCTCCGCCTCATTCAGGTGTTTAGCAGTAGCCACTACAGCTATGTCGTCGGCAAAGCCTATTATGGTAGTGCCGCCTGGGAGCTGCAATCTAAGGACACCTTCATACATGGCGTTCCACAGAAGCGGTCCGAGTACTGAGCCCTGGGGGACACCAGCTGTAACCGAGTAAGTGCGGGTCCCTCTGTCCGTTCTGTACCGGAGCGTGCGGTTACGAAAGTAGTCACTAATTATTTCCATAAGGTAGCCCGGTGTGTGAAACCCTCGAAGAGCGTCTAGGAGGCTTTCCCATCTTGCCGAATTGAACGCGTTCTTAATGTCTAGGGTGACAACAATGCAGTACTCCTTTTTTCCACCACGCCATCTGCTACCTTCTATTGCTTTCTCAGCAATCCCGGTTACCATGGATATAGCATCGATCGTCGAACGCGCCTTACGAAAGCCAAATTGCGCTGGTGAGAGGTCTCCCCCTTGCTGGATTGCGGCTTCGAGCCTGTTACAAACTATCTTCTCAAGTAACTTGCCCGCTGTGTCGATGAGGCAGATCGGTCTGTAGGAGGATGGTTCATCAGGAGGTTTGTTGGGCTTCGAGATAAGCACCAAGTTCTGCGTCTTCCATGCGCTTGGAAACGTCCCCTGTTTGATGCATTGACTAAAAACCTTCGCAAAGCTATCAGGATGCTCGGATATGGCCAGTTTTAGAGCTCTATTAGGGATTCCATCAGGCCCTGGTGCTTTACCTTCGTGATAATGCTAGTCGCTCTTCGAATTTCATCTTCTGTAACATCTGGGGCGTCCAGGGATAGCAGCGTCGGTGATGACAATGGTTGCGCAAGAGGCAATGTTGGTACTCCTGGGAAGAGAGCCTCGACTATTTCTAACCTTTTGGCTTCGCTCTTTAGAGGACCAGACTTCGTCGCATTCAATTTCTTTAAAGCCACTTTGTAGGCCAACCCCCATATGTCGTTCTCAGCTTCATCACACAGCTCAAGAAACCGATCGGACTTGCTCTTTCTAATTGCCTTTTTAAGTTCCCGCCGCCTAGCTTGGTATGTCAGTCTGTTGGCTTCGAAATTGGGCCTTCCCCGAGAGCGATGTAGGGAACGTCGAGCTGCAATACATCTTCGTCTCACATCGGCAATCTCCTCAGTCCACCAGTAGACCGGCTTCTGACGGCCTTTAAAGCCCCTTCTGGTCTGCATGCTTGCGTCGCAGGCTGTTGTTATTGACTGCATTAGCTCCGTGGCACTTCGCTCGGCATTTGTGTAGTGGCCAGGAGCAGTGAAAGACGCTGAGAATACTGATGCAGCGAAAGTTTCTACCTTGTATAATTTTTCGCCTAGATCGAAGTTGGGTGTACTAAGTTCCTGGTGGTGTATTTGGAACATGATTGCGTTGTGGTCACTTGCCGTATAGGTGTCGCTAATTTCCCAAGCAGTGTGGTTCCATAGCGAGCAACTAATGAAAGTGAGATCAATGACTGATCCCACTCCTGCTCTTGAGAACGTGTGCTGGCTTCCGTTGTTTAGCAACGCAACGTCGAGTGACGCCATAGCCTCTAGCACCGACTGTCCTCTGGCATTGGTATGCAGGCTGCCCCATTCTTCCGCCCAAGCGTTAAAGTCGCCAGCTATGACGACTCTAGTCTTCCTTCTGGCGTCGTCCACTAGTTCGTCCAGTATGTCTAAGTAGTCCCGGAGTTGGAGACTTGGTGCCAAATAGCAGCTATAGAGCCAAAGTTGGCCAAGCCTAGCCCTGACAAATCCTCTTGCCGAACGGACATGCTCCAAATGGTGTTGGTTGGGACCACACACCCAGATCGCAGCCTTGCCGAGTGAATCCGATGCAAAGTTTTATGTATGCATGTATGTATGAATGTGTATGTATATACACATTAATAAATGTATATACGTGCAAGGGAGTTTTCTGAATTGTTTTGGACTATCGTATTACTTTTTTTTAGCGTACCATGTTACGCAAATACATTTTAAATACAAATAAACATTATTATTTAAAATAGTTTTACAATTTGTGTTAAAATTAAAAAATTTGTATTTAACTTTGGCTGGACTCGAACCTGGGACCCACGCGGATTTGCAAAATAAACAACCGCGACCCTACCAATAAGACCACGCTCTGCTGATAAATCAGTTGGATTATTTTCATTCACATGCAATAATTGCTTGTTTAACACAGTACACTGCTTGCTGCAGTTTGTGTAGGTAAACGTAGACTTTTCTATTGCAAGCAGTGCAAACAAACAATTTGTACATAAAATTTAGCATTTTTGATTAATTTATTTTATATGTTGTTGTTGTCCGATTTGGACCAAATTTGGTGGGGATATTTTTAATAATTATACACACATCCTCTGTAAGTTTGGTTGCGATCGCTCAACCAACACTACATGTCTTCATACAAATTTTTTATTTTTGACCGGTTTGTCCTATGGGAGCTATAGGCTATAGTTGTCCGATCCGGAACAAACTTGGTGAGGATTGTTATAATGGTACTATACACATATTGTGTGAATTTGGTCTCTCTAGCTCTAGTCGTTTTCAAGTTATGGCGATGTGAAAATAGTTTTTTACAATTTGCGGGGGCGGTGGGGGGCGTGGCAAAAATTTGAAATAAACTTGCACTGCGTACACTACAGACGGACTTTCATTCCAAATTTGGTGTCTCTAGCTCTTGTAGTTTAGAAGAGCCAGGTGTTCATACAGACGGACAGACAGACGGACAGACAGACAGACAGACAGACGGACAGACGGACATCGCTATATCGTCTCGGCTGTTGATGCTGATCAAGAATATATATACTTTATGGGGTCGACCACGCCTCCTTCTACCTGTTACGCACATTTCGCTTCAGACAAACCTAATAGACCCCTATACTCTATTTTAGAGTACGGGGTCTAAAAACACCCAAAGAAATAAAATCATTTTTAGGTCTTTGTGGTTATTATAGAAAATTCATTCCTAACTTCGCACACGTTGCAAAGTCAATGACTTTAAAAAAAAAAAAGGTGCAAGTATAAATATCAACGAACCAAATTACATCTCCTTTTGAAAAATTAAAAGTACATATATCGTCCGATTCAATATTAGTTTATCCGAATTTCGAAAAACCATTTTGTCTCACAACTGATGCCAGCAACATACCCATTGGAGCTGTTGTGCCTAAAAATCAAAAACCAATTTGTTTCGCAAGTATAAGTTTAAATGAACATGAAATTAATTATTCAGCAATTGAAAAAGAACTTTCAGCCATCGTTTGGGCAACAAAATATTTCCGATCCTACGGTAAAAAATTCGAGATCCTTAGTGATCACAAACCACTTGTTTGGATTAACAATATTAAAGAACCAAATATGAAATCACAACGCTGGAAAATAAAACTAAATGAATTTCATTATCACATTAAATATGTACCAGGTAAAGAGAACCATGTTGCAGATGCTTTATCCAGAATAAAAATTGAAGAAAACTTGTTAGGAGAAACCTCTGATGTCACAGCAGCAACAATCCAAAGTGCTCAAGAAGACAAGAAAGACCAATCAACTATTTTAAAAGACAAATAGAATTTGCAAAAAGTAACTCAAATAACGTTAACGTCACTAACTATTTTCATAAAACAAAAGTTTTTATGAATTTTGTCGAATTGACACACAATCATGCCAAAGAATTAATTAAACAATACTGATGTTCAAAGAAAAGCGTTATATACTTCAGCAACGAAGCCGATTATCTGACTTTCCAGAATGCTTTCGTTGAAATAATTAGTCCCAATAATATTACAAAAGTAATGAGATCAACTAAAAAACTAACAGACCTCCAAACTTATGCCGAATTCAAAGAATACATTATTAACACACACCAAAAGCTACTACATCCAGGAATAGAGAAAATGACATTATTATTTAAAGAAAAGTATTATTATCCAGATTACCAGAATTTAATTCAAAACATTATTAACGAATGCAAAGTTTTTGCAGCAAACAAGAAAAAAGGAAACTACAACAACCCCTCAAAATAAATACAAAAAACATAACTATAAAAGGAAAAATATTTAATATTTTTTATTTCTTTATGAAGGAAAATAAGTTGGGGTTTTGCAAAAAAAAAGTATGTAACACGCAGAAGGAGGCGTGGCAGACCCCATAAAGTGTATATATTTTTGATCAGCACCACAAGACCCGACGAAATAACCCCCTCCCCCTCTCCCCCTCTCCCTGTAAGAAAACACAGATTTGAGAGGGGGAAAGCTACAAGTTTGAATTTGGTCTCTATCGACTCGATATTAAGTCAGTCAATACAAGAATCTTTTTTTTCGATGCCACGCCCCGTTCGCCCACAATGAGCAAAAAACTAGAAACACCTCGTAAAAAATTGATGTTTTAGGCGAAAATTCCGGTAATTTTTGCCCTTAGGAACCCCCATTTTGGTACGCAGGTTCCTAGAGACGGCATAATTGTACTGTCATCAAAAATTTTGGACTGCCACGCCCCCTTTTTCCACAAGAAACAAAATAACTTGCAAACTTCGATGCCGATTTTAAGGCATATGTTCTTATCGTACAGTATTGTTATTTCGCATTCGTTTGAAGACAAAGTATATTAAATTATCCGGAAAGTTGCATATAAATCGGACTATAAACAAAAGAGCTAGACACGTAACAAATTTTATAATTTAACGCCCTTACACTGCATGTGTGCAAGCGAGACAGAAACATACAAACATGTGAGCGAACGTTTTCGCTGCTTGCTAGCGGCAGCGCTGCCCGCGAATGCTGGCCGTGCCAACCAATTGTGTATGTATTACATATACACACATACATATGTGCGTGCATACATATAATGTCAAATGTATATGTGTGTGTATTCATGCAATCAGATGTTTTTGTTTCAACATGTTTTGTTGCAAGTTTCAATTGATATACCCGGATATCGATTTTATTAAGATGATCGGGAATAAAATGCAGAGAGTATTCTACGGTCGGGCGTGCTCGACTGTACTTTTCTTTCTTGTTATATGGTAGACAACAAACAATTTCTATCCTGTATAGACTTATATTCCAAATACGCAACTTTAATCGAAGTAAACGGCCGAGATTGGTTAGAAGCCAAAAGAGCTCTTTTAAAAGTATTTAATGACATGGGAAAACCAGTTGAAATTAAAGCAGATAAAGGTTCAGCCTTCTTGTGCTCCGCACTACAAATTTGGCTAAAATCAGAAGACGTAAATATAACCATCACAACTAGTAACAAGAAAGAAAGGTTATCTTCGGCTCGCCGAAGATTAAATACCCTTGCAGTCATGCATGTTGCGTTCATTGGATTCATATACCAGTGGTTCCCATTGATGCTGTATGATATAAATGTCTGATTTAGATGAGATTTGGTCAGTATATAGGGAATAATAGCAAAGGAGTAGTGCGTGAATTTAGCTGAAATCGCTTAATAGACTTTACAAATTTTCATACTAAGCCTTTGAACCGATTGTTCCTATGGCAGCTATATGATATAGTGGTTCGATCCGAATGAAATTTGGTCAACAGCTGGGGAATGATGGCAAATGTTTATGGCGTGAGTTTGGTTGAAATCGCTCAATCGACACTGAAAATTTTCATACTAGGCATTTTTATCATTTTCAACCGATTGTTCCTATGGCAGCTATATGATATAGTGGTCCGATTCGGATGAAATTTGTTTTGCACATGGGATTTGGTACTAAATGCATATAGGCTTAATTTGGTTGAAATAGCTCAAAAGAAATATTTTTTTTCGACCGATTGTTCCTATGGGAGCTATATGATATAGTCATCCGATCCGGCCGATTTTGACAAATGATCTGCCTGCAGAGAGAATACACATCTGTACCAAGTTTCATCAAGATAGCTTTAAAACTGAGAGACTAGTTCGCATAGAAACAGACGGACAGACGGACAGAAGGACAGATGGACATGGCTATATCGACTCGCCTGTTGATGCTGATAAAGAATATATATACTTTATGGGGTCGGAGATGCCTCCTTTAATGCGTTACAAACTTCGTGACAAAATTAATATACCCTCTGCAAGGGTATAAAAATGATATTTCAGACATAGAAAGATTTCATAAAACAGTAAATGAAAAATTGAGAATTGTCAATTCTGACACAAATCAAGAAGATAAACTAACTAGATTCGAAATAATACTTTACACTTATAACCATAAAACTAAACATAATACGACTGGTAGAACACCAGCAAACATTTTTATTTACGCAGGAACTCCCGAGTATGAAACACAGTTAAATAAGAAAAATAAAATAGAAAGACTCAATGAGAAAAGAGCCGAATTCGAAGTTGATACTAGATATAGGGAATCACCATTAGTGAGGTCTAAGTCCACAAACCCATTTCAGCAAATGGGAAACATAACACAACTAGATGATAGACACTATGAAGAAGTAAACAGAGGTAGAAAGATAACATATTATAAATCAAAATCTAAAAAGAATAAAGTAGCTAATGTAAGTAAATACGATAATTCCAGATCAACCAATAACCCGAATCACGATGATAACTCCTCATAATTTAACAATTCTAATTATAACGTTCATGCTACTTTACTTTATATGTCCAATAAAAGGTCAACATTTGGAAATCAATCCAATTAATTGTAAAAACGGATATCTTTTATTTCAAACAGGAACAATTTACTTACTAAAACAGAAGAAACTTATAATAACATGAAGTTTTAGTTGAGCGATTGCAACCAAACTAACATATTATGTATATGGTACCATTATAACTATCCTCACGAAGTTTGGTCCGGATCGGACAACTATAGCCTATAGCTCCCATAGGACAAATCGGTCGAAAGTTGGTGATTTGTATGGAGACATGAAGTTTTAGTTGAGCGATTTACATGCCGAAAAAACATAATATATAAAATGTACCATTATAACTATCCTCACCAAGTTTGGTCCGGATCGGATAACTATAGCCTATAGCTCCCATAGGACAAATCGGTCGAAAATTGGTGAATTGTATGGAAAAACGCGCACTAGAAGGAGTACGGGGTCTATTACAGTCGGCTCGCTCGACTGTTGCCTTTCTTACTTGTTATTTAAGCGAAATACATGGGAAGGTGGGTGTTAAATGGTAAAAATACAACTGATTTCTTATACAACTATTGGTGCCGATTCAATCTCGGTTGTCGTCTTATTTAATTCTAGGTGTTTACATTATGCAGCGAGCTGCAAAGTGTTTATGTTTACATTTGGTGGTGTGGGCTATGCTGGGCTATTGTACATTCTGTTTACATTTATGTTCAATTGAGTTAAGGGCTGTCAACTATTCTTTTTACGCCTTTGGCTAATGGAATGCATAACTGTCAAATATTCTTATGACACTTTTGGTGTCTGTTATTTTGACATTAAAGTGGACTGTAAACCTTTTAATTCAGCTGAAAGTCTGGGATGGGATGCTAAAGGCATAACTCGCGTCACCATTTCCTATATAGGTTTTGTGACACGTTTTCTCTAAAACTGTCACTGTTCGCAGCACAACATCGCCAATGTTAACTAACAGCAGAACAAGCGGCAATGTTAACTAACATTACACACGATGTATATATCGATAGATCGATGCTTTAAATCGATCAACTCAAATTAGTCGGATTTGTATTTTGTTTCTCAAGCCAAGCGCACACATTTTGCAATGTCTTGCGCTAATACTTTCGGATGCATTAAAAAGAGTGAATAGAGAATTGAACACGCGTTTTCTTATTGATTTGTTTTTCTAAGTTCTTAGATTGCGAACGAAGGGGATGCAAAATAGTATTTCCTCGAAACATTGGTGACCCCCGACGTGATTTTTCTCTTTTTCGTTCTCGTTCTCTTTTTCACTATTGCCTTTTGCATCAAGTGTTCGTCGTTTTGCTAATGCAGATTATCCGGGAATCGTCGCAATATCTCATCACGCGATATTATTAACTAAGTCAAAATAATATCCAAGCTGTTTCAGTGGCAAACAAGTGCTAAACACAATTTCGGTACAGCAAAACCGCCGCAACACAAGTCGCGCACAAACGGTACACAGCTAGCAGTAATCGGTCTGTTGCTGTGTCTCCTTTATTCGCTTTACTCTTTACGTTTCAGTAAGTACAGTCCCGCGTGATTCGGTGCGCGTTGACTCATCACAGTGAACATTCGCAAATATGAACGATACGGTGATCGAAGTGAATGCTGCTGGCCGCGCTCCCTTGCCACCAAGCGATCTTGACTTTCTTAAAGCAAAATCCACCGGATTTGGGAGGCAACTCAAAGCGCTCAACACATTTCTAATGAAAGAAATGGATTCCTTTTGATGAATCAGATCTACTTGTCCGTCTAGAGACGATAGAGAGTATGAAAGCTGATTTTTGAAACCTCTCAATCAAACTGGAGAGGGTTAGATTTGCTTGAGGTTATCCGGTGACAACAGAGCCAACTTCTCCCAGCTATACTGGGAGTCCAAGTCAATGATATCACGGAGATTGGAAATGATCGGAAAGTGCCGGTCTAGCTGTGCAAATTCCACAGCACTTACTGACCCTCATCTCAACACAACTCAAACACATTTCCGCAGAGCACGCATACCTGAGCTTTAATTGCCTCGGTTCAGCGGTTGCTACGAGGATTGGCCGGACTTCTACGCTATGTTCAGCACTGTGGTCGGCAACGATGAGGATCTCAGTAAGATTGAAAAATTCCAGCACCTGCGTGCTTGTCTGGAAGGTGCTGCTCTGAACACGATAAAATCGTTGGAGCCTTCTAAAGCCAATTATGAAAGAGCGTGTGAAGAACGTCTTCACATACAGAGGGCATGGAGCCCAATTGTTATTATTGGTTTATTAGTTTTAAGTCATGTATTATATTTATATTTTTTAAGAACATGAAATATAGCAAGGAGCTTAGT
>JAEIGM010000097.1:0-123856 GCA_018903735.1 Drosophila cardini
TCGGAATACCATGTAATTCAATAATTTTCATTAATATCGACTCTGCATCAAAATAATCTTGATTTCGTCAATTTAAAATTTTTTCATTTATTTTTTGTTTTTGCATTTTCTGGCGTTTCTAGAGGTCTTAGAGGATTTTAGACGTTATTTTCGAATCCTCACATTTCGGGCCTTGATCTTAGCTATCTCTGTCAAAACTCAACCGATTTTGAATCGGAATACCATTTAATTCAATAATTTTCATTTATATCGACTCTGCATCAAAATAATCTTGATTTCGTCAATTTAAATTTTTTCATTTAATTTTTTGTTTTTGCATTTTCTGGCGTTTCTAGAGGTCTTAGAGGATTTTAGACGTTATTTTCGAATCCTCACATTTCGGGCCTTGATCTTAGCTATCTCTGTCAAAACTCAACCGATTTTGAATCGGAATACCATTTAATTCAATAATTTTCATTTATATCGACTCTGCATCAAAATAATCTTGATTTCGTCAATTTAAAATTTTTTCATTTATTTTTTGTTTTTGCATTTTCTGGCGTTTCTAGAGGTCTTAGAGGATTTTAGACGTTATTTTCGAATCCTCACATTTCGGGCCTTGATCTTAGCTATCTCTGTCAAAACTCAACCGATTTTGAATCGGAATACCATTTAATTCAATAATTTTCATTAATATCGACTCTGCATCAAAATAATCTTGATTTCGTCAATTTAAAATTTTTTCATTTATTTTTTGTTTTTGCATTTTCTGGCGTTTCTAGAGGTCTTTTTTAGACGATTTAAGACGTTATTTTCGAATCCTCACATTTCGGGCCTTGATCTTAGCTATCTCTGTCGAAACTCAACCGATTTTGAATCGGAATACCATTTAATTCAATAATTTTCATTTATATCGACTCTGCATCAAAATAATCTTGATTTCGTCAATTTAAAAATTTTTCATTTATTTTTTGTTTTTGCATTTTCTGGCGTTTCTAGAGGTCTTAGACGATTTTAGACGTTATTTTCGAATCCTCACATTTCGGGCCTTGATCTTAGCTATCTCTGTCAAAACTCAACCGATTTTGAATCGGAATACCATTTAATTCAATAATTTTCATTTATATCGACTCTGCATCAAAATAATCTTGATTTCGTCAATTTAAAATTTTTTCATTTATTTTTTGTTTTTGCATTTTCTGGCGTTTCTAGAGGTCTTAGACGATTTTAGACGTTATTTTCGAATCCTCACATTTCGGGCCTTGATCTTAGCTATCTCTGTCAAAACTCAACCGATTTTGAATCGGAATACCATTTAATTCAATAATTTTCATTTATATCGACTCTGCATCAAAATAATCTTGATTTCGTCAATTTAAAATTTTTTCATTTATTTTTTGTTTTTGCATTTTCTGGCGTTTCTAGAGGTCTTAGACGATTTTAGACGTTATTTTCGAATCCTCACATTTCGGGCCTTGATCTTAGCTATCTCTGTCAAAACTCAACCGATTTTGAATCGGAATACCATTTAATTCAATAATTTTCATTTATATCGACTCTGCATCAAAATAATCTTGATTTCGTCAATTAATTAAAATTTTTTCATTTATTTTTTGTTTTTGCATTTTCTGGCGTTTCTAGAGGTCTTAGAGGATTTTAGACGTTATTTTCGAATCCTCACATTTCGGGCCTTGATCTTAGCTATCTCTGTCAAAACTCAACCGATTTTGAATCGGAATACCATTTAATTCAATAATTTTCATTTATATCGACTCTGCATCAAAATAATCTTGATTTCGTCAATTTAAAATTTTTTCATTTATTTTTTGTTTTTGCATTTTCTGGCGTTTCTAGAGGTCTTAGAGGATTTTAGACGTTATTTTCGAATCCTCACATTTCGGGCCTTGATCTTAGCTATCTCTGTCAAAACTCAACCGATTTTGAATCGGAATACCATTTAATTCAATAATTTTCATTTATATCGACTCTGCATCAAAATAATCTTGATTTCGTCAATTTAAAATTTTTTCATTTATTTTTTGTTTTTGCATTTTCTGGCGTTTCTAGAGGTCTTAGACGATTTTAGACGTTATTTTCGAATCCTCACATTTCGGGCCTTGATCTTAGCTATCTCTGTCAAAACTCAACCGATTTTGAATCGGAATACCATTTAATTCAATAATTTTCATTTATATCGACTCTGCATCAAAATAATCTTGATTTCGTCAATTTAAAATTTTTTCATTTATTTTTTGTTTTTGCATTTTCTGGCGTTTCTAGAGGTCTTAGAGGATTTTAGACGTTATTTTCGAATCCTCACATTTCGGGCCTTGATCTTAGCTATCTCTGTCAAAACTCAACCGATTTTGAATCGGAATACCATTTAATTCAATAATTTTCATTTATATCGACTCTGCATCAAAATAATCTTGATTTCGTCAATTTAAAATTTTTTCATTTATTTTTTGTTTTTGCATTTTCTGGCGTTTCTAGAGGTCTTAGACGATTTTAGACGTTATTTTCGAATCCTCACATTTCGGGCCTTGATCTTAGCTATCTCTGTCAAAACTCAACCGATTTTGAATCGGAATACCATTTAATTCAATAATTTTCATTTATATCGACTCTGCATCAAAATAATCTTGATTTCGTCAATTTAAAATTTTTTCATTTATTTTTTGTTTTTGCATTTTCTGGCGTTTCTAGAGGTCTTAGAGGATTTTAGACGTTATTTTCGAATCCTCACATTTCGGGCCTTGATCTTAGCTATCTCTGTCAAAACTCAACCGATTTTGAATCGGAATACCATTTAATTCAATAATTTTCATTTATATCGACTCTGCATCAAAATAATCTTGATTTCGTCAATTTAAAATTTTTTCATTTATTTTTTGTTTTTGCATTTTCTGGCGTTTCTAGAGGTCTTAGACGATTTTAGACGTTATTTTCGAATCCTCACATTTCGGGCCTTGATCTTAGCTATCTCTGTCAAAACTCAACCGATTTTGAATCGGAATACCGTTTAATTCAATAATTTTCATTTATATCGACTCTGCATCAAAATAATCTTGATTTCGTCAATTTAAAATTTTTTCATTTATTTTTTGTTTTTGCATTTTCTGGCGTTTCTAGAGGTCTTAGACGATTTTAGACGTTATTTTCGAATCCTCACATTTCGGGCCTTGATCTTAGCTATCTCTGTCAAAACTCAACCGATTTTGAATCGGAATACCATTTAATTCAATAATTTTCATTTATATCGACTCTGCATCAAAATAATCTTGATTTCGTCAATTTAAAATTTTTTTCATTTATTTTTTGTTTTTGCATTTTCTGGCGTTTCTAGAGGTCTTAGAGGATTTTAGACGTTATTTTCGAATCCTCACATTTCGGGCCTTGATCTTAGCTATCTCTGTCAAAACTCAACCGATTTTGAATCGGAATACCATTTAATTCAATAATTTTCATTTATATCGACTCTGCATCAAAATAATCTTGATTTCGTCAATTTAAAATGGAATACCGTTTAATTCAATAATTTTCATTTATATCGACTCTGCATCAAAATAATCTTGATTTCGTCAATTTAAAATTTTTTCATTTATTTTTTGTTTTTGCATTTTCTGGCGTTTCTAGAGGTCTTAGACGATTTTAGACGTTATTTTCGAATCCTCACATTTCGGGCCTTGATCTTAGCTATCTCTGTCAAAACTCAACCGATTTTGAATCGGAATACCATTTAATTCAATAATTTTCATTTATATCGACTCTGCATCAAAATAATCTTGATTTCGTCAATTTAAAATTTTTCAATTTATTTTTTGTTTTTGCATTTTCTGGCGTTTCTAGAGGTCTTAGACGATTTTAGACGTTATTTTCGAATCCTCACATTTCAGGCCTTGATCTTAGCTATCTCTGTCAAAACTCAACCGATTTTGAATCGGAATACCATTTAATTCAATAATTTTCATTAATATCGACTCTGCATCAAAATAATCTTGATTTCGTCAATTTAAAATTTTTTCATTTATTTTTTGTTTTTGCATTTTCTGGCGTTTCTAGAGGTCTTAGACGATTTTAGACGTTATTTTCGAATCCTCACATTTCGGGCCTTGATCTTAGCTATCTCTGTCAAAACTCAACCGATTTTGAATCGGAATACCATTTTTAATTCAATAATTTTCATTTATATCGACTCTGCATCAAAATAATCTTGATTTCGTCAATTTAAAATTTTTTCATTTATTTTTTGTTTTTGCATTTTCTGGCGTTTCTAGAGGTCTTAGACGATTTTAGACGTTATTTTCGAATCCTCACATTTCGGGCCTTGATCTTAGCTATCTCTGTCAAAACTCAACCGATTTTGAATCGGAATACCATTTAATTCAATAATTTTCATTTATATCGACTCTGCATCAAAATAATCTTGATTTCGTCAATTTAAAATTTTTTCATTTATTTTTTGTTTTTGCATTTTCTGGCGTTTCTAGAGGTCTTAGAGGATTTTAGACCTTATTTTCGAATCCTCACATTTCGGGCCTTGATCTTAGCTATCTCTGTCAAAACTCAACCGATTTTGAATCGGAATACCATTTAATTCAATAATTTTCATTTATATCGACTCTGCATCAAAATAATCTTGATTTCGTCAATTTAAAATTTTTTCATTTATTTTTTGTTTTTGCATTTTCTGGCGTTTCTAGAGGTCTTAGACGATTTTAGACGTTATTTTCGAATCCTCACATTTCGGGCCTTGATCTTAGCTATCTCTGTCAAAACTCAACCGATTTTGAATCGGAATACCATTTAATTCAATAATTTTCATTTATATCGACTCTGCATCAAAATAATCTTGATTTCGTCAATTTAAAATTTTTTCATTTATTTTTTGTTTTTGCATTTTCTGGCGTTTCTAGAGGTCTTAGAGGATTTTAGACGTTATTTTCGAATCCTCACATTTCGGGCCTTGATCTTAGCTATCTCTGTCAAAACTCAACCGATTTTGAATCGGAATACCATTTAATTCAATAATTTTCATTTATATCGACTCTGCATCAAAATAATCTTGATTTCGTCAATTTAAAATTTTTTTCATTTATTTTTTGTTTTTGCATTTTCTGGCGTTTCTAGAGGTCTTAGAGGATTTTAGACGTTATTTTTGAATCCTCACATTTCGGGCCTTGATCTTAGCTATCTCTGTCAAAACTCAACCGATTTTGAATCGGAATACCATTTAATTCAATAATTTTCATTTATATCGACTCTGCATCAAAATAATCTTGATTTCGTCAATTTAAAATTTTTTCATTTATTTTTTGTTTTTGCATTTTCTGGCGTTTCTAGAGGTCTTAGAGGATTTTAGACGTTATTTTCGAATCCTCACATTTCGGGCCTTGATCTTAGCTATCTCTGTCAAAACTCAACCGATTTTGAATCGGAATACCATTTAATTCAATAACTTTCATTAATATCGACTCTGCATCAAAATAATCTTGATTTCGTCATTTTAAATCGGAATACCGTTTAATTCAATAATTTTCATTTATATCGACTCTGCATCAAAATAATCTTGATTTCGTCAATTTAAAATTTTTTCATTTATTTTTTGTTTTTGCATTTTCTGGCGTTTCTAGAGGTCTTAGAGGATTTTAGACGTTATTTTCGAATCCTCACATTTCGGGCCTTGATCTTAGCTATCTCTGTCAAAACTCAACCGATTTTGAATCGGAATACCATTTAATTCAATAATTTTCATTAATATCGACTCTGCATCAAAATAATCTTGATTTCGTCAATTTAAAATTTTTTCATTTATTTTTTGTTTTTGCATTTTCTGGCGTTTCTAGAGGTCTTAGACGATTTTAGACGTTATTTTCGAATCCTCACATTTCAGGCCTTGATCTTAGCTATCTCTGTCAAAACTCAACCGATTTTGAATCGGAATACCATTTAATTCAATAATTTTCATTTATATCGACTCTGCATCAAAATAATCTTGATTTCGTCAATTTAAAATTTTTTCATTTATTTTTTGTTTTTGCATTTTCTGGCGTTTCTAGAGGTCTTAGAGGATTTTAGACGTTGTTTTTGAATCCTCACATTTCGGGCCTTGATTTTAACTATCTCTGTCAAAACTCAACCGATTTTGAATCAGAATACCATTTAATTCAATAATTTTCATTTATATCGACTCTGCATCAAAATAATCTTGATTTCGTCAATTTAAAATTTTTTCATTTATTTTTTGTTTTTGCATTTTCTGGCGTTTCTAGAGGTCTTAGAGGATTTTAGACGTTATTTTCGAATCCTCACATTTCGGGCCTTGATCTTAGCTATCTCTGTCGAAACTCAACCGATTTTGAATCGGAATACCATTTAATTCAATAACTTTCATTAATATCGACTCTGCATCAAAATAATCTTGATTTCGTCAATTTAAAATCGGAATACCGTTTAATTCAATAATTTTCATTTATATCGACTCTGCATCAAAATAATCTTGATTTCTTCAATTTAAAATTTTTTCATTTATTTTTTGTTTTTGCATTTTCTGGCGTTTCTAGAGGTCTTAGAGGATTTTAGACGTTATTTTCGAATCCTCACATTTCGGGCCTTGATCTTGGCTATCTCTGTCAAAACTCAACCGATTTTGAATCGGAATACCATTTAATTCAATAATTTTCATTAATATCGACTCTGCATCAAAATAATCTTGATTTCGTCAATTTAAAATTTTTTCATTTATTTTTTGTTTTTGCATTTTCTGGCGTTTCTAGAGGTCTTAGAGGATTTTAGACGTTATTTTCGAATCCTCACATTTCGGGCCTTGATTTTAACTATCTGTCAAAACTCAACCGATTCTGAATCGGAATACCGTTTAATTCAATAATTTTCATTAATATCGACTCTGCATCAAAATAATCTTGATTTCGTCAATTTAAAATTTTTTCATTTATTTTTTGTTTTTTCATTTTCTGGCGTTTCTAGAGGTCTTAGACGATTTTAGACGTTATTTTCGAATCCTCACATTTCAGGCCTTGATCTTAGCTATCTCTGTCAAAACTCAACCGATTTTGAATCGGAATACCATTTAATTCAATAATTTTCATTAATATCGACTCTGCATCAAAATAATCTTGATTTCGTCAATTTAAAATTTTTTCATTTATTTTTTGTTTTTGCATTTTCTGGCGTTTCTAGAGGTCTTAGAGGATTTTAGACGTTATTTTCGAATCCTCACATTTCGGGCCTTGATCTTAGCTATCTCTGTCAAAACTCCACCGATTTTGAATCAGAATACCAATTAATTTAATAATTTTCATTTATATCGACTCTGCATCAAAATAATCTTGATTTCGTCAATTTAAAATTTTTTCATTTATTTTTTGTTTTTGCATTTTCTGGCGTTTCTAGAGGTCTTAGAGGATTTTAGACGTTATTTTCGAATCCTCACATTTCGGGCCTTGATCTTAGCTATCTCTGTCAAAACTCAACCGATTTTGAATCGGAATACCGTTTAATTCAATAATTTTCATTAATATCGACTCTGCATCAAAATAATCTTGATTTCGTCAATTTAAAATTTTTTCATTTATTTTTTGTTTTTTCATTTTCTGGCGTTTCTAGAGGTCTTAGAGGATTTTAGACGTTATTTTCGAATCCTCACATTTCGGGCCTTGATCTTAGCTATCTCTGTCAAAACTCAACCGATTTTGAATCGGAATACCATTTAATTCAATAATTTTCATTTATATCGACTCTGCATCAAAATAATCTTGATTTCGTCAATTTAAAATTTTTTCATTTATTTTTTGTTTTTGCATTTTCTGGCGTTTCTAGAGGTCTTAGAGGATTTTAGACGTTATTTTCGAATCCTCACATTTCGGGCCTTGATCTTAGCTATCTCTGTCAAAACTCAACCGATTTTGAATCGGAATACCATTTAATTCAATAATTTTCATTTATATCGACTCTGCATCAAAATAATCTTGATTTCGTCAATTTAAAATTTTTTCATTTATTTTTTGTTTTTGCATTTTCTGGCGTTTCTAGAGGTCTTAGACGATTTTAGACGTTATTTTCGAATCCTCACATTTCGGGCCTTGATCTTAGCTATCTCTGTCAAAACTCAACCGATTTTGAATCGGAATACCATTTAATTCAATAATTTTCATTTATATCGACTCTGCATCAAAATAATCTTGATTTCGTCAATTTAAAATTTTTTCATTTATTTTTTGTTTTTGCATTTTCTGGCGTTTCTAGAGGTCTTAGACGATTTTAGACGTTATTTTCGAATCCTCACATTTCGGGCCTTGATTTTAGCTATCTCTGTCAAAACTCAACCGATTTTGAATCGGAATACCATTTAATTCAATAATTTTCATTAATATCGACTCTGCATCAAAATAATCTTGATTTCGTCAATTTAAAATTTTTTCATTTATTTTTTGTTTTTGCATTTTCTGGCGTTTCTAGAGGTCTTAGAAGATTTTAGACGTTATTTTCGAATCCTCACATTTCGGGCCTTGATCTTAACTATCTCTGTCAAAACTCAACCGATTTTGAATCGGAATACCGTTTAATTCAATAATTTTCATTTATATCGACTCTGCATCAAAATAATCTTGATTTCGTCAATTTAAAATTTTTTCATTTATTTTTTGTTTTTGCATTTTCTGGCGTTTCTAGAGGTCTTAGACGATTTTAGACGTTATTTTCGAATCCTCACATTTCGGGCCTTGATCTTAGCTATCTCTGTCAAAACTCAACCGATTTTGAATCGGAATACCATTTAATTCAATAATTTTCATTTATATCGACTCTGCATCAAAATAATCTTGATTTCGTCAATTTAAAATTTTTTCATTTATTTTTTGTTTTTGCATTTTCTGGCGTTTCTAGAGGTCTTAGAGGATTTTAGACGTTATTTTCGAATCCTCACATTTCGGGCCTTGATCTTAGCTATCTCTGTCAAAACTCAACCGATTTTGAATCGGAATACCATTTAATTCAATAATTTTCATTTATATCGACTCTGCATCAAAATAATCTTGATTTCGTCAATTTAAAATTTTTTCATTTATTTTTTGTTTTTGCATTTTCTGGCGTTTCTAGAGGTCTTAGACGATTTTAGACGTTATTTTCGAATCCTCACATTTCGGGCCTTGATCTTAGCTATCTCTGTCAAAACTCAACCGATTTTGAATCGGAATACCATTTAATTCAATAATTTTCATTTATATCGACTCTGCATCAAAATAATCTTGATTTCGTCAATTTAAAATTTTTTCATTTATTTTTTGTTTTTGCATTTTCTGGCGTTTCTAGAGGTCTTAGACGATTTTAGACGTTATTTTCGAATCCTCACATTTCGGGCCTTGATCTTAGCTATCTCTGTCAAAACTCAACCGATTTTGAATCGGAATACCATTTAATTCAATAATTTTCATTAATATCGACTCTGCATCAAAATAATCTTGATTTCGTCAATTTAAAATTTTTTCATTTATTTTTTGTTTTTGCATTTTCTGGCGTTTCTAGAGGTCTTAGAGGATTTTAGACCTTATTTTCGAATCCTCACATTTCGGGCCTTGATCTTAGCTATCTCTGTCAAAACTCAACCGATTTTGAATCGGAATACCATTTAATTCAATAATTTTCATTTATATCGACTCTGCATCAAAATAATCTTGATTTCGTCAATTTAAAATCGGAATACCGTTTAATTCAATAATTTTCATTTATATCGACTCTGCATCAAAATAATCTTGATTTCGTCAATTTAAAATTTTTTCATTTATTTTTTGTTTTTGCATTTTCTGGCGTTTCTAGAGGTCTTAGACGATTTTAGACGTTATTTTCGAATCCTCACATTTCGGGCCTTGATCTTAGCTATCTCTGTCAAAACTCAACCGATTTTGAATCGGAATACCATTTAATTCAATAATTTTCATTTATATCGACTCTGCATCAAAATAATCTTGATTTCGTCAATTTAAAATTTTTCCATTTATTTTTTGTTTTTGCATTTTCTGGCGTTTCTAGAGGTCTTAGACGAAGTTAGACGTTATTTTCGAATCCTCACATTTCAGGCCTTGATCTTAGCTATCTCTGTCAAAACTCAACCGATTTTGAATCAGAATACCATTTAATTCAATAATTTTCATTAATATCGACTCTACATCAAAATAATCTTGATTTCGTCAATTTAAAATTTTTTCATTTATTTTTTGTTTTTGCATTTTCTGGCGTTTCTAGAGGTCTTAGAGGATTTTAGACGTTATTTTCGAATCCTCACATTTCGGGCCTTGATCTTAGCTATCTCTGTCGAAACTCAACCGATTTTGAATCGGAATACCATTTTAATTCAATAATTTTCATTTATATCGACTCTGCATCAAAATAATCTTGATTTCGTCAATTTAAAATTTTTTCATTTATTTTTTGTTTTTGCATTTTCTGGCGTTTCTAGAGGTCTTAGAGGATTTTAGACGTTATTTTCGAATCCTCACATTTCGGGCCTTGATCTTAGCTATCTCTGTCAAAACTCAACCGATTTTGAATCGGAATACCATTTAATTCAATAATTTTCATTTATATCGACTCTGCATCAAAATAATCTTGATTTCGTCAATTTAAAATTTTTTCATTTATTTTTTGTTTTTGCATTTTCTGGCGTTTCTAGAGGTCTTAGACGATTTTAGACGTTATTTTCGAATCCTCACATTTCGGGCCTTGATCTTAGCTATCTCTGTCAAAACTCAACCGATTTTGAATCGGAATACCATTTAATTCAATAATTTTCATTTATATCGACTCTGCATCAAAATAATCTTGATTTCGTCAATTTAAAATTTTTTCATTTATTTTTTGTTTTTGCATTTTCTGGCGTTTCTAGAGGTCTTAGACGATTTTAGACGTTATTTTCGAATCCTCACATTTCGGGCCTTGATCTTAGCTATCTCTGTCAAAACTCAACCGATTTTGAATCGGAATACCATTTAATTCAATAATTTTCATTTATATCGACTCTGCATCAAAATAATCTTGATTTCGTCAATTTAAAATTTTTTCATTTATTTTTTGTTTTTGCATTTTCTGGCGTTTCTAGAGGTCTTAGACGATTTTAGACGTTATTTTCGAATCCTCACATTTCGGGCCTTGATCTTAGCTATCTCTGTCAAAACTCAACCGATTTTGAATCGGAATACCATTTAATTCAATAATTTTCATTAATATCGACTCTGCATCAAAATAATCTTGATTTCGTCAATTTAAAATTTTTTTCATTTATTTTTTGTTTTTGCATTTTCTGGCGTTTCTAGAGGTCTTAGACGATTTTAGACGTTATTTTCGAATCCTCACATTTCGGGCCTTGATCTTAGCTATCTCTGTCAAAACTCAACCGATTTTGAATCGGAATACCATTTAATTCAATAATTTTCATTTATATCGACTCTGCATCAAAATAATCTTGATTTCGTCAATTTAAAATTTTTTCGATTACGGCGTTTAGAGGTTCAATAATTTTAACTTATTTTCGATCTCATCTGATCTTGATTCTTCAATTCAAAGATTTTTTCATTTAATTTTTTTATTTTTTCTATAATCTTGATTTCGTCAATTTAAAATTTTTTTCATTTATTTTTTGTTTTTGCATTTTCTGGCGTTTCTAGAGGTCTTAGACGATTTTAGACGTTATTTTCGAATCCTCACATTTCGGGCCTTGATCTTAGCTATCTCTGTCAAAACTCAACCGATTTTGAATCGGAATACCATTTAATTCAATAATTTTCATTTATATCGACTCTGCATCAAAATAATCTTGATTTCGTCAATTTAAAATTTTTTCATTTATTTTTTGTTTTTGCATTTTCTGGCGTTTCTAGAGGTCTTAGAGGATTTTAGACGTTATTTTCGAATCCTCACATTTCGGGCCTTGATCTTAGCTATCTCTGTCAAAACTCAACCGATTTTGAATCGGAATACCATTTAATTCAATAATTTTCATTTATATCGACTCTGCATCAAAATAATCTTGATTTCGTCAATTTAAAATCGGAATACCGTTTAATTCAATAATTTTCATTTATATCGACTCTGCATCAAAATAATCTTGATTTCGTCAATTTAAAATTTTTTCATTTATTTTTTGTTTTTGCATTTTCTGGCGTTTCTAGAGGTCTTAGACGATTTTAGACGTTATTTTCGAATCCTCACATTTCGGGCCTTGATCTTAGCTATCTCTGTCAAAACTCAACCGATTTTGAATCGGAATACCATTTAATTCAATAATTTTCATTTATATCGACTCTGCATCAAAATAATCTTGATTTCGTCAATTTAAAATTTTTCAATTTATTTTTTGTTTTTGCATTTTCTGGCGTTTCTAGAGGTCTTAGACGAAGTTAGACGTTATTTTCGAATCCTCACATTTCAGGCCTTGATCTTAGCTATCTCTGTCAAAACTCAACCGATTTTGAATCGGAATACCATTTAATTCAATAATTTTCATTAATATCGACTCTGCATCAAAATAATCTTGATTTCGTCAATTTAAAATTTTTTCATTTATTTTTTGTTTTTGCATTTTCTGGCGTTTCTAGAGGTCTTAGAGGATTTTAGACGTTATTTTCGAATCCTCACATTTCGGGCCTTGATCTTAGCTATCTCTGTCGAAACTCAACCGATTTTGAATCGGAATACCATTTAATTCAAAATTTTCATTTATATCGACTCTGCATCAAAATAATCTTGATTTCGTCAATTTAAAATTTTTCATTTATTTTTTGTTTTTGCATTTTTGGCGTTTTTAGAGGTTTAGAGCGATTTTAGAACCCTTTTTCTAAACCTCACATTTCAGGCCTTAATTTTAAAAATTTTTAACAAAAAACGATTTTGAATCGGAATACCATTTAATTCAATAATTTTCATTTATATCGACTCTGCATCAAAATAATCTTGATTTCGTCAATTTAAAATTTTTTCATTTATTTTTTGTTTTTGCATTTTCTGGCGTTTCTAGAGGTCTTAGAGGATTTTAGACGTTATTTTCGAATCCTCACATTTCGGGCCTTGATCTTAGCTATCTCTGTCAAAACTCAACCGATTTTGAATCGGAATACCATTTAATTCAATAATTTTCATTTATATCGACTCTGCATCAAAATAATCTTGATTTCGTCAATTTAAAATTTTTTCATTTATTTTTTGTTTTTGCATTTTCTGGCGTTTCTAGAGGTCTTAGAGGATTTTAGACGTTATTTTCGAATCCTCACATTTCGGGCCTTGATCTTAGCTATCTCTGTCAAAACTCAACCGATTTTGAATCGGAATACCATTTAATTCAATAATTTTCATTTATATCGACTCTGCATCAAAATAATCTTGATTTCGTCAATTTAAAATTTTTTCATTTATTTTTTGTTTTTGCATTTTCTGGCGTTTCTAGAGGTCTTAGAGGATTTTAGACGTTATTTTCGAATCCTCACATTTCGGGCCTTGATCTTAGCTATCTCTGTCAAAACTCAACCGATTTTGAATCGGAATACCATTTAATTCAATAATTTTCATTTATATCGACTCTGCATCAAAATAATCTTGATTTCGTCAATTTAAAATATTTAAAATTTTTTCATTTATTTTTTGTTTTTGCATTTTCTGGCGTTTCTAGAGGTCTTAGACGATTTTAGACGTTATTTTCGAATCCTCACATTTCGGGCCTTGATCTTAGCTATCTCTGTCAAAACTCAACCGATTTTGAATCGGAATACCATTTAATTCAATAATTTTCATTTATATCGACTCTGCATCAAAATAATCTTGATTTCGTCAATTTAAAATTTTTTCATTTATTTTTTGTTTTTGCATTTTCTGGCGTTTCTAGAGGTCTTAGACGATTTTAGACGTTATTTTCGAATCCTCACATTTCGGGCCTTGATCTTAGCTATCTCTGTCAAAACTCAACCGATTTTGAATCGGAATACCATTTAATTCAATAATTTTCATTAATATCGACTCTGCATCAAAATAATCTTGATTTCGTCAATTTAAAATTTTTTTCATTTATTTTTTGTTTTTGCATTTTCTGGCGTTTCTAGAGGTCTTAGAGGATTTTAGACGTTATTTTCGAATCCTCACATTTCGGGCCTTGATCTTAGCTATCTCTGTCAAAACTCAACCGATTTTGAATCGGAATACCATTTAATTCAATAATTTTCATTTATATCGACTCTGCATCAAATAATCTTGATTTCGTCAATTTAAAATAATTAAAATTTTTTCATTTATTTTTTGTTTTTGCATTTTCTGGCGTTTCTAGAGGTCTTAGAGGATTTTAGACGTTATTTTCGAATCCTCACATTTCGGGCCTTGATCTTAGCTATCTCTGTCAAAACTCAACCGATTTTGAATCGGAATACCATTTAATTCAATAATTTTCATTTATATCGACTCTGCATCAAAATAATCTTGATTTCGTCAATTTAAAATTTTTTCATTTATTTTTTGTTTTTGCATTTTCTGGCGTTTCTAGAGGTCTTAGACGATTTTAGACGTTATTTTCGAATCCTCACATTTCGGGCCTTGATCTTAGCTATCTCTGTCAAAACTCAACCGATTTTGAATCGGAATACCATTTAATTCAATAATTTTCATTTATATCGACTCTGCATCAAAATAATCTTGATTTCGTCAATTTAAAATTTTTTCATTTATTTTTTGTTTTTGCATTTTCTGGCGTTTCTAGAGGTCTTAGACGATTTTAGACGTTATTTTCGAATCCTCACATTTCGGGCCTTGATCTTAGCTATCTCTGTCAAAACTCAACCGATTTTGAATCGGAATACCATTTAATTCAATAATTTTCATTTATATCGACTCTGCATCAAAATAATCTTGATTTCGTCAATTTAAAATTTTTTCATTTATTTTTTGTTTTTGCATTTTCTGGCGTTTCTAGAGGTCTTAGAGGATTTTAGACGTTATTTTCGAATCCTCACATTTCGGGCCTTGATCTTAGCTATCTCTGTCAAAACTCAACCGATTTTGAATCGGAATACCATTTAATTCAATAATTTTCATTTATATCGACTCTGCATCAAAATAATCTTGATTTCGTCAATTTAAAATTTTTTCATTTATTTTTTGTTTTTGCATTTTCTGGCGTTTCTAGAGGTCTTAGACGATTTTAGACGTTATTTTCGAATCCTCACATTTCGGGCCTTGATCTTAGCTATCTCTGTCAAAACTCAACCGATTTTGAATCGGAATACCATTTAATTCAATAATTTTCATTTATATCGACTCTGCATCAAAATAATCTTGATTTCGTCAATTTAAAATTTTTTCATTTATTTTTTGTTTTTGCATTTTCTGGCGTTTCTAGAGGTCTTAGACGATTTTAGACGTTATTTTCGAATCCTCACATTTCGGGCCTTGATCTTAGCTATCTCTGTCAAAACTCAACCGATTTTGAATCGGAATACCATTTAATTCAATAATTTTCATTTATATCGACTCTGCATCAAAATAATCTTGATTTCGTCAATTTAAAATTTTTTCATTTATTTTTTGTTTTTGCATTTTCTGGCGTTTCTAGAGGTCTTAGAGGATTTTAGACGTTATTTTCGAATCCTCACATTTCGGGCCTTGATCTTAGCTATCTCTGTCAAAACTCAACCGATTTTGAATCGGAATACCATTTAATTCAATAATTTTCATTTATATCGACTCTGCATCAAAATAATCTTGATTTCGTCAATTTAAAATTTTTTCATTTATTTTTTGTTTTTGCATTTTCTGGCGTTTCTAGAGGTCTTAGAGGATTTTAGACGTTATTTTCGAATCCTCACATTTCGGGCCTTGATCTTAGCTATCTCTGTCAAAAATTTCAACCGGAATCATTTGAATCGGAATACCATTTAATTCAATAATTTTCATTTATATCGACTCTGCATCAAAATAATCTTGATTTCGTCAATTTAAAATTTTTTCATTTATTTTTTGTTTTTGCATTTTCTGGCGTTTCTAGAGGTCTTAGAGGATTTTAGACGTTATTTTCGAATCCTCACATTTCGGGCCTTGATCTTAGCTATCTCTGTCAAAACTCAACCGATTTTGAATCGGAATACCATTTAATTCAATAATTTTCATTTATATCGACTCTGCATCAAAATAATCTTGATTTCGTCAATTTAAAATTTTTTTCATTTATTTTTTGTTTTTGCATTTTCTGGCGTTTCTAGAGGTCTTAGAGGATTTTAGACGTTATTTTCGAATCCTCACATTTCGGGCCTTGATCTTAGCTATCTCTGTCAAAACTCAACCGATTTTGAATCGGAATACCATTTAATTCAATAATTTTCATTTATATCGACTCTGCATCAAAATAATCTTGATTTCGTCAATTTAAAATTTTTTCATTTATTTTTTGTTTTTGCATTTTCTGGCGTTTCTAGAGGTCTTAGACGATTTTAGACGTTATTTTCGAATCCTCACATTTCGGGCCTTGATCTTAGCTATCTCTGTCAAAACTCAACCGATTTTGAATCGGAATACCATTTAATTCAATAATTTTCATTTATATCGACTCTGCATCAAAATAATCTTGATTTCGTCAATTTAAAAATTTTTTCATTTATTTTTTGTTTTTGCATTTTCTGGCGTTTCTAGAGGTCTTAGAGGATTTTAGACGTTATTTTCGAATCCTCACATTTCGGGCCTTGATCTTAGCTATCTCTGTCAAAACTCAACCGATTTTGAATCGGAATACCATTTAATTCAATAATTTTCATTTATATCGACTCTGCATCAAAATAATCTTGATTTCGTCAATTTAAAATTTTTTCATTTATTTTTTGTTTTTGCATTTTCTGGCGTTTCTAGAGGTCTTAGAGGATTTTAGACGTTATTTTCGAATCCTCACATTTCGGGCCTTGATCTTAGCTATCTCTGTCAAAACTCAACCGATTTTGAATCGGAATACCATTTAATTCAATAATTTTCATTTATATCGACTCTGCATCAAAATAATCTTGATTTCGTCAATTTAAAATTTTTTCATTTATTTTTTGTTTTTGCATTTTCTGGCGTTTCTAGAGGTCTTAGACGATTTTAGACGTTATTTTCGAATCCTCACATTTCGGGCCTTGATCTTAGCTATCTCTGTCAAAACTCAACCGATTTTGAATCGGAATACCATTTAATTCAATAATTTTCATTTATATCGACTCTGCATCAAAATAATCTTGATTTCGTCAATTTAAAATTTTTTCATTTATTTTTTGTTTTTGCATTTTCTGGCGTTTCTAGAGGTCTTAGAGGATTTTAGACGTTATTTTCGAATCCTCACATTTCAGGCCTTGATCTTAGCTATCTCTGTCAAAACTCAACCGATTTTGAATCGGAATACCATTTAATTCAATAATTTTCATTTATATCGACTCTGCATCAAAATAATCTTGATTTCGTCAATTTAAAATTTTTTCATTTATTTTTTTTTGTTTTTGCATTTTCTGGCGTTTCTAGAGGTCTTAGACGATTTTAGACGTTATTTTCGAATCCTCACATTTCGGGCCTTGATCTTAGCTATCTCTGTCAAAACTCAACCGATTTTGAATCGGAATACCATTTAATTCAATAATTTTCATTTATATCGACTCTGCATCAAAATAATCTTGATTTCGTCAATTTAAAATTTTTTCATTTATTTTTTGTTTTTGCATTTTCTGGCGTTTCTAGAGGTCTTAGACGATTTTAGACGTTATTTTCGAATCCTCACATTTCGGGCCTTGATCTTAGCTATCTCTGTCAAAACTCAACCGATTTTGAATCAGAATACCATTTAATTCAATAATTTTCATTTATATCGACTCTGCATCAAAATAATCTTGATTTCGTCAATTTAAAATTTTTTCATTTATTTTTTGTTTTTGCATTTTCTGGCGTTTCTAGAGGTCTTAGACGATTTTAGACGTTATTTTCGAATCCTCACATTTCGGGCCTTGATCTTAGCTATCTCTGTCAAAACTCAACCGATTTTGAATCGGAATACCATTTAATTCAATAATTTTCATTTATATCGACTCTGCATCAAAATAATCTTGATTTCGTCAATTTAAAATTTTTTCATTTATTTTTTGTTTTTGCATTTTCTGGCGTTTCTAGAGGTCTTAGAGGATTTTAGACGTTATTTTTCGAATCCTCACATTTCGGGCCTTGATCTTAGCTATCTCTGTCAAAACTCAACCGATTTTGAATCGGAATACCGTTTAATTCAATAATTTTCATTTATATCGACTCTGCATCAAAATAATCTTGATTTCGTCAATTTAAAATTTTTTCATTTATTTTTTGTTTTTGCATTTTCTGGCGTTTCTAGAGGTCTTAGAGGATTTTAGACGTTATTTTCGAATCCTCACATTTCGGGCCTTGATCTTGGCTATCTCTGTCAAAACTCAACCGATTTTGAATCAGAATACCATTTAATTCAATAATTTTCATTTATATCGACTCTGCATCAAAATAATCTTGATTTCGTCAATTTAAAATTTTTTTCATTTATTTTTTTTTTTGCATTTTCTGGCGTTTCTAGAGGTCTTAGACGATTTTAGACGTTATTTTCGAATCCTCACATTTCGGGCCTTGATCTTAGCTATCTCTGTCAAAACTCAACCGATTTTGAATCGGAATACCATTTAATTCAATAATTTTCATTTATATCGACTCTGCATCAAAATAATCTTGATTTCGTCAATTTAAAATTTTTTCATTTATTTTTTGTTTTTGCATTTTCTGGCGTTTCTAGAGGTCTTAGAGGATTTTAGACGTTATTTTCGAATCCTCACATTTCAGGCCTTGATCTTAGCTATCTCTGTCAAAACTCAACCGATTTTGAATCGGAATACCATTTAATTCAATAATTTTCATTAATATCGACTCTGCATCAAAATAATCTTGATTTCGTCAATTTAAAATTTTTTCATTTATTTTTTGTTTTTGCATTTTCTGGCGTTTCTAGAGAGGTCTTAGAGGATTTTAGACGTTATTTTCGAATCCTCACATTTCGGGCCTTGATCTTAGCTATCTCTGTCAAAACTCAACCGATTTTGAATCGGAATACCATTTAATTCAATAATTTTCATTTATATCGACTCTGCATCAAAAAAAAAAAAAAATTTATATCGACTTGCATCAAAATAATCTTGATTTCGTCTAAAAAATTTAAAAATTTTTTTCAAAAAAAAAAATTTTATTTTTTGTTTTTGCATTTTTCGGCGTTTCTAGAGGTCTTAGAGGGTTTTAGACGTTATTTTCGAATCCTCACATTTCGGGCCTTGATCTTAGCTATCTGTGTCAAAACTCAACCGATTTTGAATCGGAATACCATTTAATTCAATAATTTTCATTTATATCGACTCTGCATCAAAATAATCTTGGATTTCGTCAATTTAAAATTTTTTCATTTTTATTTTTTGTTTTTGCATTTTCTGGCGTTTCTAGAGGTCTTAGAGGATTTAGACGTTATTTTCGAATCCTCACATTTCGGGCCTGATCTTAGCTATCTCTGTCAAAAACTCAACCGATTTTGAATCGGAATACCATTTAATTCAATAATTTTCATTTATATCGACTCTGCATCAAAATAATCTTGATTTCGTCAATTTAAAATTTTTCATTTATTTTTTTGTTTTTGCATTTTCTGGCGTTTCTAGAGGTCTTAGAGGATTTTAGACGTTATTTTCGAATCCTCACATTTCGGGCCTTGATCTTAGCTATCTCTGTCAAAACTCAACCGATTTTGAATCGGAATACCATTTAATTCAATAATTTTCATTTATATCGACTCTGCATCAAAATAATCTTGATTTCGTCAATTTAAAATTTTTTCATTTATTTTTTGTTTTTGCATATTCTGGCGTTTCTAGAGGTCTTAGAGGATTTTAGACGTTATTTTCGAATCCTCACATTTCGGGCCTTGATCTTAGCTATCTCTGTTAAAACTCAACCGATTTTGAATCGGAATACTACTTAATTCAATAATTTTCATTTATATCGACTCTGCATCAAAATAATCTTGATTTCGTCAATTTAAAATTTTTCATTTATTTTGTTTTTGCATTTTCTATGCTTTTGTAGAGGTCTTAGAGGATTTTAGACGTTATTTTCGAATCCTCACATTTCGGGCCTTGATCTTAGCTATCTCTGTCAAAACTCAACCGATTTTGAATCGGAATACCGGCTTTAATTCAATACTTTCATTTATATCGACTCTGCATCAAAATAATCTTGATTTTCGTCAATTTGGGGAAAATTTTTTCATTTATTTTTTGTTTTTGCATTTTCTGGCGTTTCTAGAGGTCTTAGAGGATTTTAGACGTTTTCGAATCCTCACATTTCGGGCCTTGATCTTAGCTATCTCTGTCAAAACTCAACCGATTTTGAATCGGAATACCATTTAATTCAATAATTTTCATTTATATCGACTCTAATTAAAAATAATCTTGATTTCGTCAATTTTAAATTTTCTCATTTATTTTTTGTTTTGGCATTTTTCTGGCGTTTCTAGAGGTCTTAGAGGATTTTAGACCTTATTTTCGAATCCTCACATTTCAGGCCTTGATCTTAGTTATCTCTTGTCAAAACCTCAACCGATTTTGAATCGGAATAACATTAATTTAATAATTTTCATCTATATCGACTCTGCATCAAAATAATCTTGATTTCGTCAATTTAAAATTTTTTCATTTATTTTTGTTTTTGCATTTTTCTGGCGTTTCTAGAGGTCTTAGAGGATTTTATACCCTGGCTTCGAATCCTCACATTTCGGGCCTTGATCTTAGCTATCTCTGTCAAAACTCACAACCGATTTTGAATCGGAATACCATTTAATTCAATAATTTTCATTTATATCGATTCTGCATCAAAATAATCTTGATTTCCGTCAATTTAAAATTTTTCATTTAATTTTTGCCTTGCATTTTCTGGCGTTTCTAGAGGTCTTAGAGGATTTTAGACGTTATTTTCGAATCCCTACATTTCGGGCCTTGATCTTAGCTATCTCTGTCGAAACTCAACCGATTTTGAATCGGAATACCATTTAATTCAATAATTTTCATTTATATCGACTCTGCATCAAAATAATCTTGATTTCGTCAATTTAAAATTTTTCATTTATTTTTTGTTTTTGCATTTTCTGGCGTTTCTAGAGGTCTTAGAGGATTTTAGACGTTATTTTCGAATCCTCACATTTTCAAGTCTTGATCTTAGCCATCTCTGTCGAAACCTCAACCGATTTTGAATCGGAATACCATTTAACCCAATAATTTTCATTTATATCGACTCTGCATCAAAATAATCTTGATTTCGTCAATTTAAAATTTTTTCATTTATTTTTTGTTTTTGCATTTTCTGGCGTTTCTAGAGGTCTTAGACGAATTTTAGACGTTATTTTCGAATCCTCACATTTCAGGCCTTGATCTTAGCTATCTCTGTTTAAAACTCAACCGATTTTGAATCGGAATACCATTTAATTCAATAACTTTCATTTATATCGACTCTGCATCAAAATAATCTTGATTTCGTCAATTTAAAATTTTTTCATTTATTTTTTGTTTTTGCATTTTCTGGCGTTTCTAGAGGTCTTAGAGTGGATTTTAGACCTTATTTTCGAATCCTCACATTTCGGGCCTTGATCTTAGCTATCTCTGTCAAAACTCAACCGATTTTGAATCGGAATACCATTTAATTCAATAATTTTCATTTATATCGACTCTGCATCAAAATAATCTTGATTTCGTCAATTTAAAATTTTTTCATTTATTTTTTGTTTTTGCATTTTCTGGTGTTTCTAGAGGTCTTAGAGGATTTTAGACGTTATTTTCGAATCCCCACATTTCGGGCCTTGATCTTAGCTATCTCTGTCAAAACTCAACCGATTTTGAATCAAAATACCATTTAATTCAATACTTTTCATTTAGATGGACTCTGCATCAAAATAACTGATTTCGGCAATTTAAAATTTTTTCATTTATTTTTTGTTTTTGCATTTTCTGGCGTTTCTAGAGGTCTTAGACGATTTTAGACGTTATTTTCGAATCCTCAGCATTTCGGGCCTTGATCTTAGCTATCTCTTGTCAAAACTCAACCGATTTTGAATCGGAATACCATTTAATTCAATAATTTTCATTTATATCGAATCTGCATCAAAATAATCTTGATTTCGTCAATTTAAAATTTTTTCATTTATTTTTGTTTTTTGCATTTTCTGGCGTTTCTAGAGGTCTTAGAGGATTTTAGACGTTATTTTCGAATCCTCACATTTCAGGCCTTGATCTTAGCTATCTCTTCTGTCAAAACTCAACCGATTTTGAATCGGAATTACCATTTAATTCAATAATTTTCTATTTATATCGACTCTGCATCAAAAATAATCTTGATTTCGTCAATTTAAAATTTTTTCATTTATTTTTTGTTTTTGCATTTTCTGGCGTTTCTAGAGGTCTTAGAGGATTTTAGACGTTATTTTCGAATCCTCACATTTCGGGCCTTGATCTTAGCTTCTTCTGTCAAAACTCAACCGATTTTGAATCGGAATACCATTTAACTAAATAATTTTCATTTATATCGACTCTGCATCAAAATAATCTTGATTTCGTCAATTTAAAATTTTTTCATTTATTTTTGGTTTGCATTTTCTGGCGTTTCTAGGAGGTCTTAGAGGATTTCTGACGTTATTTTCGAATCCTCACATTTCGGGCCTTGATCTTAGCTATCTCTGTCAAAACTCAACCGATTTTGAATCGGAATACCATTTAATTCAATAATTTTCATTTATATCGACTCCTGCATCAAAATAATCTTGATTTCGTCAATTTAAAATTTTTTCATTTATTTTTTGTTTTTGCATTTTCTGGCGTTTCTAGAGGTCTTAGAGGATTTTAGACGTTATTTTCGAATCCTCACATTTCGGGCCTTGATCTTAGCTATCTCTGTCAAAACTCAACCGATTTTGAATCGGAATACCATTTAATTCAATAATTTTCATTTATATCGACTCGCATCAAAATAATCTTGATTTCGTCAATTTAAAATTTTTTCAAAATTTAAATTTTTTGTTTTTGCATTTTCTGGCGTTTCTAGAGGTCTTAGAGGATTTTTAGACCTTATTTTCGAATCCTCACATTTCGGGCCTTGATCTTAGCTATCTCTGTCAAAACTCAACCGATTTTGAATCGGAATACCATTTAATTCAATAATTTTCATTTATATCGACTCTGCATCAAAATAATCTTGATTTCGTCAATTTAAAATTTTTTTTCATTTATTTTTTGTTTTTGCATTTTCTGGCGTTTCTAGAGGTCTAGACGATTTTAGACGTTATTTTCGAATCCTCACATTTCAGGCCTTGATCTTAGTTATCTCTGTCAAAACTCAACCGATTTTGAATCAGAATACCATTTAACCCTAATAATTAAATTTATATCGACTCTGCATCAAAATAATCTTGATTTCGTCAATTTAAAATTTTTTCATTTATTTTTTGTTTTTGCATTTTCTGGCGTTTCTAGAGGTCTTAGACGATTTTAGACGTTATTTTCGAATCCTCACATTTCGGGCCTTGATCTTAGCTATCTCTGTCAAACTCAACCGATTTTGGAATGGGAATACCATTTAATTTAATAATTTTCATTTATATCGACTCTGCATCAAAATAATCTTGATTTCGTCAATTTAAAATTTTTCATTTATTTTTTTTGTTTTTGCATTTTCTGGCGTTTCTAGGAGGTTCAAGACGATTTTAGACGTTATTTTCGAAAATTCACATTTCAGGCCTTGATCTTGGCTATCTCTGTCAAAACTCAACCGATTTTGAATCAGAATACCGTTTAATTCAATAATTTTCATTTATATCGACTCTGCATCAAAATAATCTTTGATTTCGTCAATTTAAAATTTGTTCATTTATTTTTTGTTTTTTGCATTTTCTTATGTTTCTAGAGTGTCTTAGAGGATTTTAGACCTTATTTTCGAATCCTCACATTTCGGGCCTTGATCTTGGCTATCTCTGTCAAAACTCAATACCATTTAATTCAATACCTCATTTATATCGACTCTGCATCAAAATAATCTTGATTTCGTCAATTTAAAATTTTTTCATTTATTTTTTGTTTTTGCATTTTCTGGCGTTTCTAGAGGTCTTAGAGGATTTTAGACCTTATTTTCGAATCCTCACATTTCGGGCCTTGATCTTGGCTATCTCTGTCAAAACTCAATACCATTTAATTCAATACCATTCTTATCGACTCTGCATCAAAATAATTCCGATTTCGTCAATTTAAAATTTTTTCATTTATTTTTTGTTTTTGCATTTTCTGGCGTTTCTAGAGGTCTTAGAGGATTTTAGACGTTATTTTCGAATCCTCACATTTCGGGCCTTGATCTTAGCTATCTCTGTCAAAAACCAACCGATTGTGAATCGGAATACCATTTAATTCAATAATTTTCATTTATATCGACTCTGCATCAAAATAATCTTGATTTCGTCAATTTAAAATTTTTTCATTTATTTTTTGTTTTTGCATTTTCATGCTTCTCTAGGAGGTCTTAGAGGATTTTAGACGTTATTTTCGAATCCTCACATTTCGGGCCTTGATCTTAGCTATCTCTGTCAAAACTCAACCGATTTTGAATCGGAATACCATTTAATTCAATAATTTTCATTTATATCGACTCTGCATCAAAATAACTCGATTTCGTCAATTTAAAATTTTTCATTTATTTTTTGTTTTTTGCATTTTCTGGCGTTTCTAGAGGTCTTAGAGGATTTTAGACGTTATTTTCTGAATCCTCACATTTCGGGCCTTGATCTTAGCTATTCCTGTCAAAACTCAACCGATTTTGAATCGGAATACCATTTAATTCAATAATTTTCATTTATATCGACTCTGCATCAAAATAATCTTGATTTCGTCAATTTAAAATTTTTTCATTTATTTTTTGTTTTTGCATTTTCTGGCGTTTCTAGAGGTCTTAGAGGATTTTAGACCTTATTTTCGAATCAAGCATTTCGGGCCTTGATCTTAGCTATCTCTGTCAAAACTCAACCGATTTTGAATCGGAATACCATTTAATTCAATAATTTTCATTTATATCGACTCTGCATCAAAATAATCTTGATTTCGTCAATTTAAAATTTTTTTTCATTTATTTTTTGTTTTTGCATTTTCTGGCGTTTCTAGAGGTCTAGACGATTTTAGACGTTATTTTCGAATCCTCACATTTCAGGCCTTGATCTTTAGTTATCTCTGTCAAAACTCAACCGATTTTGAATCGGAATACCATTTAATTTAATAATTTTCATTTATATCGACTCTGCATCAAAATAATCTTGATTTCGTCAATTTAAAATTTTTTCATTTATTTTTTGTTTTTGCATTTTCTGGCGTTTCTAGAGGTCTAAGACGATTTTAGACGTTATTATTTTCGAATCCTCACATTTCAGGCCTTGATCTTGGCATATCTCTGTCAAAACTCAACCGGTTTCGAATCAGAATACCGTTTAATTCAATAATTTTCATTTATATCGACTCTGCATCAAAATAATCTTTGATTTCGTCAATTTAAAATTTTTCATTTATTTTTGTTTTTGCATTTTCTGGCGTTTCTAGAGGTCTTAGAGGATTTTAGACGTTATTTTCGAATCCTCACATTTCGGGCCTTGATCTTAGCTATCTCTGTCAAAACTCAACCGATTTTGAATCGGAATACCATTAATTCAATAATTTTCATTTATATCGACTCTGCATCAAAATAATCTTGATTTCGTCAATTTAAAATTTTTTCATTTATTTTTGTTTGCATTTTCTGCTGCTTCTAGAGGTCTTAGACGATTTTAGACGTTATTTTCGAATCCTCACATTTCAGGCCTTGATCTTAGCTATCTCTGTCAAAACTCAACCGATTTTGAACAGAATACCATTTAATTCAATAATTTTCATTTATATCGACTCTGCATCAAAATACAATCTTGATTTCGTCAATTTAAAATTTTTTCATTTATTTTTTTGTTTTTGCATTTTCTGGCGTTTCTAGAGGTCTTAGAGGGTTTTTAGACGTTATTTTCGAATCCTCACATTTCGGGCCTTTGATCTTAGCTATCTCTGTCAAAACCCGCCAACCGATTGTGAATCGGAATACCATTTAATTCAATACTCTTTCATTTATATCGACTCTGCATCAAAATAATCTTGATTTCCCGTCAATTTAAAATTTTTTCATTTATTTTTTGTTTTTGCATTTTCTGGCGTTTCTAGAGGTCTTAGAGGAAACGACGTTATTTTCGAATCCTCACATTTCGGGCCTTGATCTTAGCTATCTCTGTCAAAACTCAACCGATTTTGAATCGGAATACCATTTAATTCAATAATTTTCATTTATATCGACTCTGCATCAAAATAATCTTTATTTCGTCAATTTAAAATTTTTTCATTTATTTTTTGTTTTTGCATTTTCTGGCGTTTCTAGAAATCTTAGAGGATTTTAGACCTTATTTTCGAATCCTCACATTTCGGGCCTTGATCTTAGCTTTTTTCATTCTGTCAAAACTCTCAACCGATTTTGAATCAAAAATACCATTTAATTCAATACTCCTTTCATTTATATCGACTCTGCATCAAAATAATCTTGATTTCGGCAATTTAAAATTTTTTTCATTTATTTTTTGTTTTTGCATTTTCTGGCGTTTCTAGAGGTCTTAGACGATTTTAGACGTTATTTTCGAATCCTCACATTTCCGGGCCTTGATCTTAGCTTATCTCTGCCAAAACTCAACCGATTTTGAATCGGAATACCGATTAGTTCAATAATTTTCATTTATATCGACTCTGCATCAAAATAATCTTGATTTCGTCAATTTAAAATTTTTTCATTTATTTTTTGTTTTTGCATTTTCTGGCGTTTCTAGAGGTCTGAGGATTTAGACGTTATTTTCGAATCCTCACATTTCGGGCCTTGATCTTAGCTATCTCTGTCAAAACTCAACCGATTTTGAATCGGAATACCATTTAATCTAATAATTTTCATTTATATCGATTCTGCATCAAAATAATCTTGATTTCGTCAATTTAAAATTTTTTCATTTATTTTTTGTTTTTGCATTTTCTGGCGTTTCTAGTGGTCTTAGAGGATTTTAGACGTTATTTTCGAATCCTCACATTTCGGGCCTTGCTCTTAGCTATCTCTGTCAAAACTCAACCGATTTTGAATCGGAATACCATTTAATTCAATAATTTTCATTTATATCGACTCTGCATCAAAATAATCTTGATTTCGTCAATTTAAAATTTTTTCATTTATTTTTGGTTTTTGCACTTTCTGGCGTTTCTAGAGGTCTTAGAGGATTTTAGACGTTATTTTCGAATCCTCAAGTATTTCCCGGGCCTTGATCTTAGCTATCTCTGTCAAAACTCAACCGATTTTGAATCGGAATACCGTTTAATTCAATAATTTTCATTTATATCGACTCTGCATCGTATCAATCTTGATTTCGTCAATTTAAAATTTTTTCATTTATTTTTTGTTTTTGCATTTTCTGGCGTTTCTAGAGGTCTTAGAGGATTTTAGACGTTATTTTCGAATCCTCACATTTCGGGCCTTGATCTTAGCTATCTCTGTCAAAACTCAACCGATTTTGAATCGGAATACATTTAATTCAATAATTTTCATTTATATCGACTCTGCATCAAAATAATCTTTTGATTTCGTCAATTTAAAAATTTTTTCATTTATTTTTTGTTTTTGCATTTTCTGGCGTTTCTAGAGGTCTTAGAGGATTTTAGACCTTATTTTCGAATCCTCACATTTCGGGCCTTGATCTTAGCTATCTCTGTCAAAACTCAACCGATTTTGAATCGGAATACCATTTAATTCAATAATTTTCATTTATATCGACTTTGCATCAAAATAATCTTGATTTCGTCAATTTAAAATTTTTTTCATTTATTTTTTGTTTTTGCATTTTCTGGCGTTTCTAGAGGTCTTAGACGATTTTAGACGTTATTTTCGAATCCTCACATTTCAGGCCTTGATCTTAGCTATCTCTGTCAAAACTCAACCGATTTTGAATCAGAATACCATTTAATTCAATAATTTTCATTTATATCGACTCTGCATCAAAATATCTTGATTTCGTCAATTTAAAATTTTTTCATTTATTTTTTGTTTTTGCATTTTCTGGCGTTTCTAGAGGTCTTAGACGAATTTAGACGTTATTTTCGAATCCTCACATTTCGGGCCTTGATCTTAGCTATCTCTGTCAAAACTCAACCGATTTTGAATCGGAATACCATTTAATTTAATAATTTTCATTTATATCGACTCTGCATCAAAATAATCTTGATTTCGTCAATTTAAAATTTTTTCATTTATTTTTTGTTTTTGCATTTTCTGGCGTTTCTAGAGGTCTTAGAGGATTTTAGACGTTATTTTCGAATCCTCACATTTCAGGCCTTGATCTTAGCTATCTCTGTCAAAACTCAACCGATTTTGAATCAAAATACCATTTAATTCAATAATTTTCATTTATATCGACTCTGCATCAAAATAATCTTGATTTCGTCAATTTAAAAATTTTTCATTTATTTTTTGTTTTTGCATTTTCTGGCGTTCCTAGAGGTCTTAGACGAAGTTAAACGTTATTTTCGAATCCTCACATTTCAGGCCTTGATCTTAGGTATCTCTGTCAAAACTCAACCGATTTTGAATCGGAATACCGTTTAATTCAATAATTTTCATTAATATCGACTCTGCATCAAAATAATCTTGATTTCGTCAATTTAAAATTTTTTCATTTATTTTTTGTTTTTGCATTTTCTGGCGTTTCTAGAGGTCTTAGAGGATTTTAGACGTTATTTTCGAATCCTCACATTTCGGGCCTTGATCTTAGCTATCTCTGTCAAAACTCAACCGATTTTGAATCGGAATACCATTTTAATTCAATAATTTTCATTTTATATCGACTCTGCATCAAAATAATCTTGATTTCGTCAATTTAAAATTTTTTCATTTATTTTTTGTTTTTGCATTTTCTGGCGTTTCTAGAGGTCTTAGAGGATTTTAGACGTTATTTTCGAATCCTCACATTTCGGGACTTGATCTTAGCTATCTCTGTCGAAACACAACTGATTTTGAATCGGAATACCATTTAATTCAATAATTTTCATTTATATCGACTCTGCATCAAAATAATCTTGATTTCGTAAATTTAAAATTTTTTTCATTTATTTTTTGTTTTTGCATTTTCTGGCGTTTCTAGAGGTCTTAGAGGATTTTAGACCTTATTTTCGAATCCTCACATTTCGGGCCTTGATCTTAGCTATCTCTGTCAAAACTCAACCGATTTTGAATCGGAATACCATTTAATTCAATAATTTTCATTTATATCGACTCTGCGTAAAAATAATCTTGATTTCGTCAATTTAAAATTTTTTCATTTATTTTTTGTTTTTGCATTTTCTGGCGTTTCTAGAGGTCTTAGAGGATTTTAGACCTTATTTTCGAATCCTCACATTTCGGGCCTTGATCTTAGCTATCTCTGTCAAAACTCAACCGATTTTGAATCGGAATACCGTTTAATTCAATAATTTTCATTTATATCGACTCTGCATCAAAATAATCTTGATTTCGTCAATTTAAAATTTTTTTCATTTATTTTTTGTTTTTGCATTTTCTGGCGTTTCTAGAGGTCTTAGAGGATTTTAGACGTTATTTTCGAATCCTCACATTTCAGGCCTTGATCTTAGCTATCTCTGTCAAAACTCAACCGATTTTGAATCAAAATACCATTTAATTCAATAATTTTCATTTATATCGACTCTGCATCAAAATAATCTTGATTTCGTCAATTTAAAATTTTTCGATTTATTTTTTGTTTTTGCATTTTCTGGCGTTCCTAGAGGTCTTAGACGAAGTTAAACGTTATTTTCGAATCCTCACATTTCAGGCCTTGATCTTAGCTATCTCTGTCAAAACTCAACCGATTTTGAATCGGAATACCGTTTAATTCAATAATTTTCATTAATATCGACTCTGCATCAAAATAATCTTGATTTCGTCAATTTAAAATATTTTCATTTATTTTTTGTTTTTGCATTTTCTGGCGTTTCTAGAGGTCTTAGACGATTTTAGACGTTATTTTCGAATCCTCACATTTCGGGCCTTGATCTTAGCTATCTCTGTCAAAACTCAACCGATTTTGAATCGGAATACCATTTAATTCAATAATTTTCATTTATATCGACTCTGCATCAAAATAATCTTGATTTCGTCAATTTAAAATTTTTTCATTTATTTTTTTTTTTGCATTTTCTGGCGTTTCTAGAGTTGTCTTAGACGATTTTAGACGTTATTTTCGAATCCTCACATTTCGGGCCTTGATCTTAGCTATCTCTGTCAAAACTCAACCGATTTTGAATCGGAATACCATTTAATTCAATAATTTTCATTTATATCGACTCTGCATCAAAATAATCTTGATTTCGTCAATTTAAAATTTTTTCATTTATTTTTTTGTTTTTGCATTTTCTGGCGTTTCTAGAGGTCTTAGAGGATTTTAGACGTTATTTTCGAATCCTCACATTTCGGGCCTTGATCTTAGCTATCTCTGTCAAAACTCAACCGATTTTGAATCGGAATACCATTTAATTCAATAATTTTCATTTATATCGACTCTGCATCAAAATAATCTTGATTTCGTCAATTTAAAATTTTTTCATTTATTTTTTGTTTTTGCATTTTCTGGCGTTTCTAGAGGTCTTAGACGATTTTAGACGTTATTTTCGAATCCTCACATTTCGGGCCTTGATCTTAGCTATCTCTGTCAAAACTCAACCGATTTTGAATCGGAATACCTTTTAATTCAATAATTTTCATTTATATCGACTCTGCATCAAAATAATCTTGATTTCGTCAATTTAAAATTTTTTCATTTATTTTTTGTTTTTGCATTTTCTGGCGTTTCTAGAGGTCTTAGAGGATTTTAGACCTTATTTTCGAATCCTCACATTTCGGGCCTTGATCTTAGCTATCTCTGTCAAAACTCAACCGATTTTGAATCGGAATACCATTTAATTCAATAATTTTCATTTATATCGACTCTGCGTCAAAATAATCTTGATTTCGTCAATTTAAAATTTTTTCATTTATTTTTTGTTTTTGCATTTTCTGGCGTTTCTAGAGGTCTTAGAGGATTTTAGACGTTATTTTCGAATCCTCACATTTCGGGCCTTGATCGTAGCTATCTCTGTCAAAACTCAACCGATTTTGAATCGGAATACCATTTAATTCAATAATTTTCATTTATATCGACTGTGCATCAAAATAATCTTGATTTCGTCAATTAAAAATTTTTTCATTTATTTTTTGTTTTTGCATTTTCTGGCGTTTCTAGAGGTCTTAGAGGATTTTAGACCTTATTTTCGAATCCTCACATTTCGGGCCTTGATCTTAGCTATCTCTGTCAAAACTCAACCGATTTTGAATCGGAATACCGTTTAATTCAATAATTTTCATTTATATCGACTCTGCATCAAAATAATCTTGATTTCGTCAATTTAAAATTTTTTCATTTATTTTTTGTTTTTGCATTTTCTGGCGTTTCTAGAGGTCTTAGAGGATTTTAGACGTTATTTTCGAATCCTCACATTTCGGGCCTTGATCTTAGCTATCTCTGTCAAAACTCAACCGATTTTGAATCGGAATACCATTTAATTCAATAATTTTCATTTATATCGACTCTGCATCAAAATATTCTTGATTTCGTCAATTTAAATTTTTTCATTTATTTTTTGTTTTTGCATTTTCTGGCATTTCTAGAGGTCTTAGACGATTTTAGACGTTCTTTTCGAATCCTCACATTTCGGGCCTTGATCTTAGCTATCTCTGTCAAAACTCAACCGATTTTGAATCGGAATACCATTTAATTCAATAATTTTCATTAATATCGACTCTGCATCAAAATAATCTTGATTTCGTCAATTTAAAATTTTTTTATTTATTTTTTGTTTTTGCATTTTCTGGCGTTTCTAGAGGTCTTAGACGATTTTAGACGTTATTTTCGAATCCTCACATTTCGGGCCTTGATCTTAGCTATCTCTGTCAAAACTCAACCGATTTTGAATCAGAATACCATTTAATTCAATAATTTTCATTTATATCGACTCTGCATCAAAATAATCTTGATTTCGTCAATTTAAAATTTTTTCATTTATTTTTTGTTTTTGCATTTTCTGGCGTTTCTAGAGGTCTTAGACGATTTTAGACGTTATTTTCGAATCCTCACATTTCGCGCCTTGATCTTGGCTATCTCTGTCAAAACTCAACCGATTTTGAATCGGAATACCATTTAATTCAATAATTTTCATTTATATCGACTCTGCATCAAAATAATCTTGATTTCGTCAATTTAAAATTTTTTCATTTATTTTTTGTTTTTGCATTTTCTGGCGTTTCTAGAGGTCTTAGAGGATTTTAGACGTTATTTTCGAATCCTCACATTTCGGGCCTTGATCTTAGCTATCTCTGTCAAAACTCAACCGATTTTGAATCGGAATACCATTTAATTCAATAATTTTCATTTATATCGACTCTGCATCAAAATAATCTTGATTTCGTCAATTTAAAATTTTTTCATTTATTTTTTGTTTTTGCATTTTCTGGCGTTTCTAGAGGTCTTAGACGATTTTAGACGTTATTTTCGAATCCTCACATTTCGGGCCTTGATCTTAGCTATCTCTGTCAAAACTCAACCGATTTTGAATCGGAATACCATTTAATTCAATAATTTTCATTTATATCGACTCTGCATCAAAATAATCTTGATTTCGTCAATTTAAAATTTTTTCATTTATTTTTTGTTTTTGCATTTTCTGGCGTTTCTAGAGGTCTTAGACGATTTTAGACGTTATTTTCGAATCCTCACATTTCGGGCCTTGATCTTAGCTATCTCTGTCAAAACTCAACCGATTTTGAATCGGAATACCATTTAATTCAATAATTTTCATTTATATCGACTCTGCATCAAAATAATCTTGATTTCGTCAATTTAAAATTTTTTCATTTATTTTTTGTTTTTGCATTTTCTGGCGTTTCTAGAGGTCTTAGAGGATTTTAGACGTTATTTTCGAATCCTCACATTTCGGGCCTTGATCTTAGCTATCTCTGTCAAAACTCAACCGATTTTGAATCGGAATACCATTTAATTCAATAATTTTCATTTATATCGACTCTGCGTAAAAATAATCTTGATTTCGTCAATTTAAAATTTTTTCATTTATTTTTTGTTTTTGCATTTTCTGGCGTTTCTAGAGGTCTTAGACGATTTTAGACGTTATTTTCGAATCCTCACATTTCGGGCCTTGATCTTAGCTATCTCTGTCAAAACTCAACCGATTTTGAATCGGAATACCATTTAATTCAATAATTTTCATTTATATCGACTCTGCATCAAAATAATCTTGATTTCGTCAATTTAAAATTTTTTCATTTATTTTTTGTTTTTGCATTTTCTGGCGTTTCTAGAGGTCTTAGAGGATTTTAGACGTTATTTTCGAATCCTCACATTTCGGGCCTTGATCTTAGCTATCTCTGTCAAAACTCAACCGATTTTGAATCGGAATACCATTTAATTCAATAATTTTCATTTATATCGACTCTGCATCAAAATAATCTTGATTTCGTCAATTTAAAATTTTTTCATTTATTTTTTGTTTTTGCATTTTCTGGCGTTTCTAGAGGTCTTAGAGGATTTTAGACGTTATTTTCGAATCCTCACATTTCGGGCCTTGATCTTAGCTATCTCTGTCAAAACTCAACCGATTTTGAATCGGAATACCATTTAATTCAATAATTTTCATTTATATCGACTCTGCATCAAAATAATCTTGATTTCGTCAATTTAAAATTTTTTCATTTATTTTTTGTTTTTGCATTTTCTGGCGTTTCTAGAGGTCTTAGAGGATTTTAGACGTTATTTTCGAATCCTCACATTTCGGGCCTTGATCTTAGCTATCTCTGTCAAAACTCAACCGATTTTGAATCGGAATACCATTTAATTCAATAATTTTCATTTATATCGACTCTGCATCAAAATAATCTTGATTTCGTCAATTTAAAATTTTTTCATTTATTTTTTGTTTTTGCATTTTTTGGCGTTTCTAGAGGTCTTAGACGATTTAAGACGTTATTTTCGAATCCTCACATTTCGGGCCTTGATCTTAGCTATCTCTGTCAAAACTCAACCGATTTTGAATCAGAATACCATTTAATTCAATAATTTTCATTTATATCGACTCTGCATCAAAATAATCTTGATTTCGTCAATTTAAAATTTTTTCATTTATTTTTTGTTTTTGCATTTTCTGGCGTTTCTAGAGGTCTTAGAGGATTTTAGACGTTATTTTCGAATCCTCACATTTCGGGCCTTGATCTTAGCTATCTCTGTCAAAACTCAACCGATTTTGAATCGGAATACCATTTAATTCAATAATTTTCATTTATATCGACTCTGCATCAAAATAATCTTGATTTCGTCAATTTAAAATTTTTTCATTTATTTTTTGTTTTTGCATTTTCTGGCGTTTCTAGAGGTCTTAGACGATTTTAGACGTTATTTTCGAATCCTCACATTTCGGGCCTTGATCTTAGCTATCTCTGTCAAAACTCAACCGATTTTGAATCGGAATACCATTTAATTCAATAATTTTCATTTATATCGACTCTGCATCAAAATAATCTTGATTTCGTCAATTTAAAATTTTTTCATTTATTTTTTGTTTTTGCATTTTCTGGCGTTTCTAGAGGTCTTAGAGGATTTTAGACGTTATTTTCGAATCCTCACATTTCGGGCCTTGATCTTAGCTATCTCTGTCAAAACTCAACCGATTTTGAATCGGAATACCATTTAATTCAATAATTTTCATTTATATCGACTCTGCATCAAAATAATCTTGATTTCGTCAATTTAAAATTTTTTCATTTATTTTTTGTTTTTGCATTTTCTGGCGTTTCTAGAGGTCTTAGACGATTTTAGACGTTATTTTCGAATCCTCACATTTCGGGCCTTGATCTTAGCTATCTCTGTCAAAACTCAACCGATTTTGAATCGGAATACCATTTAATTCAATAATTTTCATTTATATCGACTCTGCATCAAAATAATCTTGATTTCGTCAATTTAAAATTTTTTCATTTATTTTTTGTTTTTGCATTTTCTGGCGTTTCTAGAGGTCTTAGAGGATTTTAGACGTTATTTTCGAATCCTCACCTTTCGGGCCTTGATCTTAGCTATCTCTGTCAAAACTCAACCGATTTTGAATCGGAATACCATTTAATTCAATAATTTTCATTTATATCGACTCTGCATCAAAATAATCTTGATTTCGTCAATTTAAAATTTTTTCATTTATTTTTTGTTTTTGCATTTTCTGGCGTTTCTAGAGGTCTTAGAGGATTTTAGACGTTATTTTCGAATCCTCACATTTCGGGCCTTGATCTTAGCTATCTCTGTCAAAACTCAACCGATTTTGAATCGGAATACCGTTTAATTCAATAATTTTCATTTATATCGACTCTGCATCAAAATAATCTTGATTTCGTCAATTTAAAATTTTTTCATTTATTTTTTGTTTTTGCATTTTCTGGCGTTTCTAGAGGTCTTAGAGGATTTTAGACGTTATTTTCGAATCCTCACATTTCGGGCCTTGATCTTAGCTATCTCTGTCAAAACTCAACCGATTTTGAATCGGAATACCATTTAATTCAATAATTTTCATTTATATCGACTCTGCATCAAAATAATCTTGATTTCGTCAATTTAAAATTTTTTCATTTATTTTTTGTTTTTGCATTTTCTGGCGTTTCTAGAGGTCTTAGAGGATTTTAGACGTTATTTTCGAATCCTCACATTTCGGGCCTTGATCTTAGCTATCTCTGTCAAAACTCAACCGATTTTGAATCGGAATACCATTTAATTCAATAATTTTCATTTATATCGACTCTGCATCAAAATAATCTTGATTTCGTCAATTTAAAATTTTTTCATTTATTTTTTGTTTTTGCATTTTCTGGCGTTTCTAGAGGTCTTAGAGGATTTTAGACGTTATTTTCGAATCCTCACATTTCGGGCCTTGATCTTAGCTATCTCTGTCAAAACTCAACCGATTTTGAATCGGAATACCATTTAATTCAATAATTTTCATTTATATCGACTCTGCATCAAAATAATCTTGATTTCGTCAATTTAAAATTTTTTCATTTATTTTTTGTTTTTGCATTTTCTGGCGTTTCTAGAGGTCTTAGAGGATTTTAGACGTTATTTTCGAATCCTCACATTTCGGGCCTTGATCTTAGCTATCTCTGTCAAAACTCAACCGATTTTGAATCGGAATACCATTTAATTCAATAATTTTCATTTATATCGACTCTGCATCAAAATAATCTTGATTTCGTCAATTTAAAATTTTTTCATTTATTTTTTGTTTTTGCATTTTCTGGCGTTTCTAGAGGTCTTAGAGGATTTTAGACGTTATTTTCGAATCCTCACATTTCGGGCCTTGATCTTAGCTATCTCTGTCAAAACTCAACCGATTTTGAATCGGAATACCATTTAATTCAATAATTTTCATTTATATCGACTCTGCATCAAAATAATCTTGATTTCGTCAATTTAAAATTTTTTCATTTATTTTTTGTTTTTGCATTTTCTGGCGTTTCTAGAGGTCTTAGAGGATTTTAGACGTTATTTTCGAATCCTCACATTTCGGGCCTTGATCTTAGCTATCTCTGTCAAAACTCAACCGATTTTGAATCGGAATACCATTTAATTCAATAATTTTCATTTATATCGACTCTGCATCAAAATAATCTTGATTTCGTCAATTTAAAATTTTTTCATTTATTTTTTGTTTTTGCATTTTCTGGCGTTTCTAGAGGTCTTAGAGGATTTTAGACGTTATTTTCGAATCCTCACATTTCGGGCCTTGATCTTAGCTATCTCTGTCAAAACTCAACCGATTTTGAATCGGAATACCATTTAATTCAATAATTTTCATTTATATCGACTCTGCATCAAAATAATCTTGATTTCGTCAATTTAAAATTTTTTCATTTATTTTTTGTTTTTGCATTTTCTGGCGTTTCTAGAGGTCTTAGAGGATTTTAGACGTTATTTTCGAATCCTCACATTTCGGGCCTTGATCTTAGCTATCTCTGTCAAAACTCAACCGATTTTGAATCGGAATACCATTTAATTCAATAATTTTCATTTATATCGACTCTGCATCAAAATAATCTTGATTTCGTCAATTTAAAATTTTTTCATTTATTTTTTGTTTTTGCATTTTCTGGCGTTTCTAGAGGTCTTAGAGGATTTTAGACGTTATTTTCGAATCCTCACATTTCGGGCCTTGATCTTAGCTATCTCTGTCAAAACTCAACCGATTTTGAATCGGAATACCATTTAATTCAATAATTTTCATTTATATCGACTCTGCATCAAAATAATCTTGATTTCGTCAATTTAAAATTTTTTCATTTATTTTTTGTTTTTGCATTTTCTGGCGTTTCTAGAGGTCTTAGAGGATTTTAGACGTTATTTTCGAATCCTCACATTTCGGGCCTTGATCTTAGCTATCTCTGTCAAAACTCAACCGATTTTGAATCGGAATACCATTTAATTCAATAATTTTCATTTATATCGACTCTGCATCAAAATAATCTTGATTTCGTCAATTTAAAATTTTTTCATTTATTTTTTGTTTTTGCATTTTCTGGCGTTTCTAGAGGTCTTAGAGGATTTTAGACGTTATTTTCGAATCCTCACATTTCGGGCCTTGATCTTAGCTATCTCTGTCAAAACTCAACCGATTTTGAATCGGAATACCATTTAATTCAATAATTTTCATTTATATCGACTCTGCATCAAAATAATCTTGATTTCGTCAATTTAAAATTTTTTCATTTATTTTTTGTTTTTGCATTTTCTGGCGTTTCTAGAGGTCTTAGAGGATTTAGACGTTATTTTCGAATCCTCACATTTCGGGCCTTGATCTTAGCTATCTCTGTCAAAACTCAACCGATTTTGAATCGGAATACCATTTAATTCAATAATTTTCATTTATATCGACTCTGCATCAAAATAATCTTGATTTCGTCAATTTAAAATTTTTTCATTTATTTTTTGTTTTTGCATTTTCTGGCGTTTCTAGAGGTCTTAGAGGATTTTAGACGTTATTTTCGAATCCTCACATTTCGGGCCTTGATCTTAGCTATCTCTGTCAAAACTCAACCGATTTTGAATCGGAATACCATTTAATTCAATAATTTTCATTTATATCGACTCTGCATCAAAATAATCTTGATTTCGTCAATTTAAAATTTTTTCATTTATTTTTTGTTTTTGCATTTTCTGGCGTTTCTAGAGGTCTTAGAGGATTTTAGACGTTATTTTCGAATCCTCACATTTCGGGCCTTGATCTTAGCTATCTCTGTCAAAACTCAACCGATTTTGAATCGGAATACCATTTAATTCAATAATTTTCATTTATATCGACTCTGCATCAAAATAATCTTGATTTCGTCAATTTAAAATTTTTTCATTTATTTTTTGTTTTTGCATTTTCTGGCGTTTCTAGAGGTCTTAGAGGATTTTAGACGTTATTTTCGAATCCTCACATTTCGGGCCTTGATCTTAGCTATCTCTGTCAAAACTCAACCGATTTTGAATCGGAATACCATTTAATTCAATAATTTTCATTTATATCGACTCTGCATCAAAATAATCTTGATTTCGTCAATTTAAAATTTTTTCATTTATTTTTTGTTTTTGCATTTTCTGGCGTTTCTAGAGGTCTTAGAGGATTTTAGACGTTATTTTCGAATCCTCACATTTCGGGCCTTGATCTTAGCTATCTCTGTCAAAACTCAACCGATTTTGAATCGGAATACCATTTAATTCAATAATTTTCATTTATATCGACTCTGCATCAAAATAATCTTGATTTCGTCAATTTAAAATTTTTTCATTTATTTTTTGTTTTTGCATTTTCTGGCGTTTCTAGAGGTCTTAGAGGATTTTAGACGTTATTTTTGAATCCTCACATTTCGGGCCTTGATCTTAGCTATCTCTGTCAAAACTCAACCGATTTTGAATCGGAATACCATTTAATTCAATAATTTTCATTTATATCGACTCTGCATCAAAATAATCTTGATTTCGTCAATTTAAAATTTTTTCATTTATTTTTTGTTTTTGCATTTTCTGGCGTTTCTAGAGGTCTTAGAGGATTTTAGACGTTATTTTCGAATCCTCACATTTCGGGCCTTGATCTTAGCTATCTCTGTCAAAACTCAACCGATTTTGAATCGGAATACCATTTAATTCAATAATTTTCATTTATATCGACTCTGCATCAAAATAATCTTGATTTCGTCAATTTAAAATTTTTTCATTTATTTTTTGTTTTTGCATTTTCTGGCGTTTCTAGAGGTCTTAGAGGATTTTAGACGTTATTTTCGAATCCTCACATTTCGGGCCTTGATCTTAGCTATCTCTGTCAAAACTCAACCGATTTTGAATCGGAATACCATTTAATTCAATAATTTTCATTTATATCGACTCTGCATCAAAATAATCTTGATTTCGTCAATTTAAAATTTTTTCATTTATTTTTTGTTTTTGCATTTTCTGGCGTTTCTAGAGGTCTTAGAGGATTTTAGACGTTATTTTCGAATCCTCACATTTCGGGCCTTGATCTTAGCTATCTCTGTCAAAACTCAACCGATTTTGAATCGGAATACCATTTAATTCAATAATTTTCATTTATATCGACTCTGCATCAAAATAATCTTGATTTCGTCAATTTAAAATTTTTTCATTTAATTTTTTGTTTTTGCATTTTCTGGCGTTTCTAGAGGTCTTAGAGGATTTTAGACGTTATTTTCGAATCCTCACATTTCGGGCCTTGATCTTAGCTATCTCTGTCAAAACTCAACCGATTTTGAATCGGAATACCATTTAATTCAATAATTTTCATTTATATCGACTCTGCATCAAAATAATCTTGATTTCGTCAATTTAAAATTTTTTCATTTATTTTTTGTTTTTGCATTTTCTGGCGTTTCTAGAGGTCTTAGAGGATTTTAGACGTTATTTTCGAATCCTCACATTTCGGGCCTTGATCTTAGCTATCTCTGTCAAAACTCAACCGATTTTGAATCGGAATACCATTTAATTCAATAATTTTCATTTATATCGACTCTGCATCAAAATAATCTTGATTTCGTCAATTTAAAATTTTTTCATTTATTTTTTGTTTTTGCATTTTCTGGCGTTTCTAGAGGTCTTAGAGGATTTTAGACGTTATTTTCGAATCCTCACATTTCGGGCCTTGATCTTAGCTATCTCTGTCAAAACTCAACCGATTTTGAATCGGAATACCATTTAATTCAATAATTTTCATTTATATCGACTCTGCATCAAAATAATCTTGATTTCGTCAATTTAAAATTTTTTCATTTAATTTTTTGTTTTTGCATTTTCTGGCGTTTCTAGAGGTCTTAGAGGATTTTAGACGTTATTTTCGAATCCTCACATTTCGGGCCTTGATCTTAGCTATCTCTGTCAAAACTCAACCGATTTTGAATCGGAATACCATTTAATTCAATAATTTTCATTTATATCGACTCTGCATCAAAATAATCTTGATTTCGTCAATTTAAAATTTTTTCATTTATTTTTTGTTTTTGCATTTTCTGGCGTTTCTAGAGGTCTTAGACGATTTTAGACGTTATTTTCGAATCCTCACATTTCGGGCCTTGATCTTAGCTATCTCTGTCAAAACTCAACCGATTTTGAATCGGAATACCATTTAATTCAATAATTTTCATTTATATCGACTCTGCATCAAAATAATCTTGATTTCGTCAATTTAAAATTTTTTCATTTAATTTTTTGTTTTTGCATTTTCTGGCGTTTCTAGAGGTCTTAGAGGATTTTAGACGTTATTTTCGAATCCTCACATTTCGGGCCTTGATCTTAGCTATCTCTGTCAAAACTCAACCGATTTTGAATCGGAATACCATTTAATTCAATAATTTTCATTTATATCGACTCTGCATCAAAATAATCTTGATTTCGTCAATTTAAAATTTTTTCATTTAATTTTTTGTTTTTGCATTTTCTGGCGTTTCTAGAGGTCTTAGAGGATTTTAGACGTTATTTTCGAATCCTCACATTTCGGGCCTTGATCTTAGCTATCTCTGTCAAAACTCAACCGATTTTGAATCGGAATACCATTTAATTCAATAATTTTCATTTATATCGACTCTGCATCAAAATAATCTTGATTTCGTCAATTTAAAATTTTTTCATTTATTTTTTGTTTTTGCATTTTCTGGCGTTTCTAGAGGTCTTAGACGATTTTAGACGTTATTTTCGAATCCTCACATTTCGGGCCTTGATCTTAGCTATCTCTGTCAAAACTCAACCGATTTTGAATCGGAATACCATTTAATTCAATAATTTTCATTTATATCGACTCTGCATCAAAATAATCTTGATTTCGTCAATTTAAAATTTTTTCATTTAATTTTTTGTTTTTGCATTTTCTGGCGTTTCTAGAGGTCTTAGACGATTTTAGACGTTATTTTCGAATCCTCACATTTCGGGCCTTGATCTTAGCTATCTCTGTCAAAACTCAACCGATTTTGAATCGGAATACCATTTAATTCAATAATTTTCATTTATATCGACTCTGCATCAAAATAATCTTGATTTCGTCAATTTAAAATTTTTTCATTTATTTTTTGTTTTTGCATTTTCTGGCGTTTCTAGAGGTCTTAGACGATTTTAGACGTTATTTTCGAATCCTCACATTTCGGGCCTTGATCTTAGCTATCTCTGTCAAAACTCAACCGATTTTGAATCGGAATACCATTTAATTCAATAATTTTCATTTATATCGACTCTGCATCAAAATAATCTTGATTTCGTCAATTTAAAATTTTTTCATTTATTTTTTGTTTTTGCATTTTCTGGCGTTTCTAGAGGTCTTAGAGGATTTTAGACGTTATTTTCGAATCCTCACATTTCGGGCCTTGATCTTAGCTATCTCTGTCAAAACTCAACCGATTTTGAATCGGAATACCATTTAATTCAATAATTTTCATTTATATCGACTCTGCATCAAAATAATCTTGATTTCGTCAATTTAAAATTTTTTCATTTATTTTTTGTTTTTGCATTTTCTGGCGTTTCTAGAGGTCTTAGACGATTTTAGACGTTATTTTCGAATCCTCACATTTCGGGCCTTGATCTTAGCTATCTCTGTCAAAACTCAACCGATTTTGAATCGGAATACCATTTAATTCAATAATTTTCATTTATATCGACTCTGCATCAAAATAATCTTGATTTCGTCAATTTAAAATTTTTTCATTTATTTTTTGTTTTTGCATTTTCTGGCGTTTCTAGAGGTCTTAGAGGATTTTAGACGTTATTTTCGAATCCTCACATTTCGGGCCTTGATCTTAGCTATCTCTGTCAAAACTCAACCGATTTTGAATCGGAATACCATTTAATTCAATAATTTTCATTTATATCGACTCTGCATCAAAATAATCTTGATTTCGTCAATTTAAAATTTTTTCATTTATTTTTTGTTTTTGCATTTTCTGGCGTTTCTAGAGGTCTTAGAGGATTTTAGACGTTATTTTCGAATCCTCACATTTCGGGCCTTGATCTTAGCTATCTCTGTCAAAACTCAACCGATTTTGAATCGGAATACCATTTAATTCAATAATTTTCATTTATATCGACTCTGCATCAAAATAATCTTGATTTCGTCAATTTAAAATTTTTTCATTTATTTTTTGTTTTTGCATTTTCTGGCGTTTCTAGAGGTCTTAGAGGATTTTAGACGTTATTTTCGAATCCTCACATTTCGGGCCTTGATCTTAGCTATCTCTGTCAAAACTCAACCGATTTTGAATCGGAATACCATTTAATTCAATAATTTTCATTTATATCGACTCTGCATCAAAATAATCTTGATTTCGTCAATTTAAAATTTTTTCATTTATTTTTTGTTTTTGCATTTTCTGGCGTTTCTAGAGGTCTTAGAGGATTTTAGACGTTATTTTCGAATCCTCACATTTCGGGCCTTGATCTTAGCTATCTCTGTCAAAACTCAACCGATTTTGAATCGGAATACCATTTAATTCAATAATTTTCATTTATATCGACTCTGCATCAAAATAATCTTGATTTCGTCAATTTAAAATTTTTTCATTTATTTTTTGTTTTTGCATTTTCTGGCGTTTCTAGAGGTCTTAGAGGATTTTAGACGTTATTTTCGAATCCTCACATTTCGGGCCTTGATCTTAGCTATCTCTGTCAAAACTCAACCGATTTTGAATCGGAATACCATTTAATTCAATAATTTTCATTTATATCGACTCTGCATCAAAATAATCTTGATTTCGTCAATTTAAAATTTTTTCATTTATTTTTTGTTTTTGCATTTTCTGGCGTTTCTAGAGGTCTTAGAGGATTTTAGACGTTATTTTCGAATCCTCACATTTCGGGCCTTGATCTTAGCTATCTCTGTCAAAACTCAACCGATTTTGAATCGGAATACCATTTAATTCAATAATTTTCATTTATATCGACTCTGCATCAAAATAATCTTGATTTCGTCAATTTAAAATTTTTTCATTTATTTTTTGTTTTTGCATTTTCTGGCGTTTCTAGAGGTCTTAGAGGATTTTAGACGTTATTTTCGAATCCTCACATTTCGGGCCTTGATCTTAGCTATCTCTGTCAAAACTCAACCGATTTTGAATCGGAATACCATTTAATTCAATAATTTTCATTTATATCGACTCTGCATCAAAATAATCTTGATTTCGTCAATTTAAAATTTTTTCATTTATTTTTTGTTTTTGCATTTTCTGGCGTTTCTAGAGGTCTTAGACGATTTTAGACGTTATTTTCGAATCCTCACATTTCGGGCCTTGATCTTAGCTATCTCTGTCAAAACTCAACCGATTTTGAATCGGAATACCATTTAATTCAATAATTTTCATTTATATCGACTCTGCATCAAAATAATCTTGATTTCGTCAATTTAAAATTTTTTCATTTATTTTTTGTTTTTGCATTTTCTGGCGTTTCTAGAGGTCTTAGAGGATTTTAGACGTTATTTTCGAATCCTCACATTTCGGGCCTTGATCTTAGCTATCTCTGTCAAAACTCAACCGATTTTGAATCGGAATACCATTTAATTCAATAATTTTCATTTATATCGACTCTGCATCAAAATAATCTTGATTTCGTCAATTTAAAATTTTTTCATTTATTTTTTGTTTTTGCATTTTCTGGCGTTTCTAGAGGTCTTAGAGGATTTTAGACGTTATTTTCGAATCCTCACATTTCGGGCCTTGATCTTAGCTATCTCTGTCAAAACTCAACCGATTTTGAATCGGAATACCATTTAATTCAATAATTTTCATTTATATCGACTCTGCATCAAAATAATCTTGATTTCGTCAATTTAAAATTTTTTCATTTATTTTTTGTTTTTGCATTTTCTGGCGTTTCTAGAGGTCTTAGAGGATTTTAGACGTTATTTTCGAATCCTCACATTTCGGGCCTTGATCTTAGCTATCTCTGTCAAAACTCAACCGATTTTGAATCGGAATACCATTTAATTCAATAATTTTCATTTATATCGACTCTGCATCAAAATAATCTTGATTTCGTCAATTTAAAATTTTTTCATTTATTTTTTGTTTTTGCATTTTCTGGCGTTTCTAGAGGTCTTAGAGGATTTTAGACGTTATTTTCGAATCCTCACATTTCGGGCCTTGATCTTAGCTATCTCTGTCAAAACTCAACCGATTTTGAATCGGAATACCATTTAATTCAATAATTTTCATTTATATCGACTCTGCATCAAAATAATCTTGATTTCGTCAATTTAAAATTTTTTCATTTATTTTTTGTTTTTGCATTTTCTGGCGTTTCTAGAGGTCTTAGAGGATTTTAGACGTTATTTTCGAATCCTCACATTTCGGGCCTTGATCTTAGCTATCTCTGTCAAAACTCAACCGATTTTGAATCGGAATACCATTTAATTCAATAATTTTCATTTATATCGACTCTGCATCAAAATAATCTTGATTTCGTCAATTTAAAATTTTTTCATTTATTTTTTGTTTTTGCATTTTCTGGCGTTTCTAGAGGTCTTAGAGGATTTTAGACGTTATTTTCGAATCCTCACATTTCGGGCCTTGATCTTAGCTATCTCTGTCAAAACTCAACCGATTTTGAATCGGAATACCATTTAATTCAATAATTTTCATTTATATCGACTCTGCATCAAAATAATCTTGATTTCGTCAATTTAAAATTTTTTCATTTATTTTTTGTTTTTGCATTTTCTGGCGTTTCTAGAGGTCTTAGAGGATTTTAGACGTTATTTTCGAATCCTCACATTTCGGGCCTTGATCTTAGCTATCTCTGTCAAAACTCAACCGATTTTGAATCGGAATACCATTTAATTCAATAATTTTCATTTATATCGACTCTGCATCAAAATAATCTTGATTTCGTCAATTTAAAATTTTTTCATTTATTTTTTGTTTTTGCATTTTCTGGCGTTTCTAGAGGTCTTAGAGGATTTTAGACGTTATTTTCGAATCCTCACATTTCGGGCCTTGATCTTAGCTATCTCTGTCAAAACTCAACCGATTTTGAATCGGAATACCATTTAATTCAATAATTTTCATTTATATCGACTCTGCATCAAAATAATCTTGATTTCGTCAATTTAAAATTTTTTCATTTATTTTTTGTTTTTGCATTTTCTGGCGTTTCTAGAGGTCTTAGAGGATTTTAGACGTTATTTTCGAATCCTCACATTTCGGGCCTTGATCTTAGCTATCTCTGTCAAAACTCAACCGATTTTGAATCGGAATACCATTTAATTCAATAATTTTCATTTATATCGACTCTGCATCAAAATAATCTTGATTTCGTCAATTTAAAATTTTTTCATTTATTTTTTGTTTTTGCATTTTCTGGCGTTTCTAGAGGTCTTAGAGGATTTTAGACGTTATTTTCGAATCCTCACATTTCGGGCCTTGATCTTAGCTATCTCTGTCAAAACTCAACCGATTTTGAATCGGAATACCATTTAATTTAATAATTTTCATTTATATCGACTCTGCATCAAAATAATCTTGATTTCGTCAATTTAAAATTTTTTTCATTTATTTTTTGTTTTTGCATTTTCTGGCGTTTCTAGAGGTCTTAGAGGATTTTAGACGTTATTTTCGAATCCTCACATTTCGGGCCTTGATCTTAGCTATCTCTGTCAAAACTCAACCGATTTTGAATCGGAATACCATTTAATTCAATAATTTTCATTTATATCGACTCTGCATCAAAATAATCTTGATTTCGTCAATTTAAAATTTTTTCATTTATTTTTTGTTTTTGCATTTTCTGGCGTTTCTAGAGGTCTTAGACGATTTTAGACGTTATTTTCGAATCCTCACATTTCGGGCCTTGATCTTAGCTATCTCTGTCAAAACTCAACCGATTTTGAATCGGAATACCATTTAATTCAATAATTTTCATTTATATCGACTCTGCATCAAAATAATCTTGATTTCGTCAATTTAAAATTTTTTCATTTATTTTTTGTTTTTGCATTTTCTGGCGTTTCTAGAGGTCTTAGAGGATTTTAGACGTTATTTTCGAATCCTCACATTTCGGGCCTTGATCTTAGCTATCTCTGTCAAAACTCAACCGATTTTGAATCGGAATACCATTTAATTCAATAATTTTCATTTATATCGACTCTGCATCAAAATAATCTTGATTTCGTCAATTTAAAATTTTTTCATTTATTTTTTGTTTTTGCATTTTCTGGCGTTTCTAGAGGTCTTAGAGGATTTTAGACGTTATTTTCGAATCCTCACATTTCGGGCCTTGATCTTAGCTATCTCTGTCAAAACTCAACCGATTTTGAATCGGAATACCATTTAATTCAATAATTTTCATTTATATCGACTCTGCATCAAAATAATCTTGATTTCGTCAATTTAAAATTTTTTTCATTTATTTTTTGTTTTTGCATTTTCTGGCGTTTCTAGAGGTCTTAAACGATTTTAGACGTTATTTTCGAATCCTCACATTTCGGGCCTTGATCTTAGCTATCTCTGTCAAAACTCAACCGATTTTGAATCAGAATACCATTTAATTCAATAATTTTCATTTATATCGACTCTGCATCAAAATAATCTTGATTTCGTCAATTTACAATTTTTAGACCCCGTACTCTAAAAAAGAGTATGGGGGTCTATTAAGTTTGTCTGAAGCGAAATGTGCGTAACAGGCAGAAGGAGGCTTTTCCGACCCTATAAAGTCTATATATTCTTGATCAGCATCAACAGCCGAGACGATATAGCGATGTCCGTCTGTCCGTCTGTCTGTCTGTCCGTCTGTCCGTCCGTCTGTATGATCACCTAGATCTTTTAAACTACAAGAGCTAGAGCCACCAAATTTGGAATGAAAATCCGTCTGCTTCGCGAGCAGATCAAGTTTATTTCAAATCTTTGCCACGCCCCTTACCGCCCCCGCAAATTGTAAAAAACTATTTTCACATCACCATAACTTGAAAACGACTAAAGCTAGGGAGACCAAATTTACACATTATGTGTATGGTACCTATATAACTATCCTCACCAAATTTGGTCCGGATCGGACAACTATAGCCTATAGCTCCCATAGGACAAATCGGTCAAAAATGGGTAATTTGTATGGAGACATGAAGTTTTAGTTGAGCAATTGCAACCAAACTAACACATTATGTGTATGGTACCATTATAACTATACTCACCAAGTTTGGTCCGGATCGGACAACTACATCCTATAGCTCCCATAAGACAAATCGGTCGAAAATGGGTGATTTGTATGGAGACATGAAGTCTTAGTTGAGCAATTGCAACCAAACTAACACATTATGTGTATGGAACCATTATAACTATCCTCACCAAGTTTGGTCTGGATCGGGCCTATAGCTCCCATAGAACAAATCGTTCGAAAACTACTTATTTGTATGGTAAAACGCGCACTAGAATGAGTACGGGGTCTTTTACAGTCGGCTCGCTCGACTGTAGCCTTTTTTACTTGTTTCATTTAATTTTTTGTTTTTGCATTTTCTGGCGTTTCTAGAGGTCTTAGAGGATTTTAGACGTTATTTTCGAATCCTCACATTTCGGGCCTTGATCTTAGCTATCTCTGTCAAAACTCAACCGATTTTGAATCGGAATACCATTTAATTCAATAATTTTCATTTATATCGACTCTGCATCAAAATAATCTTGATTTCGTCAATTTAAAATTTTTTCATTTATTTTTTGTTTTTGCATTTTCTGGCGTTTCTAGAGGTCTTAGACGATTTTAGACGTTATTTTCGAATCCTCACATTTCGGGCCTTGATCTTAGCTATCTCTGTCAAAACTCAACCGATTTTGAATCGGAATACCATTTAATTCAATAATTTTCATTTATATCGACTCTGCATCAAAATAATCTTGATTTCGTCAATTTAAAATTTTTTCATTTATTTTTTGTTTTTGCATTTTCTGGCGTTTCTAGAGGTCTTAGAGGATTTTAGACGTTATTTTCGAATCCTCACATTTCGGGCCTTGATCTTGGCTATCTCTGTCAAAACTCAACCGATTTTGAATCGGAATACCATTTAATTCAATAATTTTCATTTATATCGACTCTGCATCAAAATAATCTTGATTTCGTCAATTTAAAATTTTTTCATTTATTTTTTGTTTTTGCATTTTCTGGCGTTTCTAGAGGTCTTAGAGGATTTTAGACGTTATTTTCGAATCCTCACATTTCGGGCCTTGATCTTAGCTATCTCTGTCAAAACTCAACCGATTTTGAATCGGAATACCATTTAATTCAATAATTTTCATTTATATCGACTCTGCATCAAAATAATCTTGATTTCGTCAATTTAAATTTTTTCATTTATTTTTTGTTTTTGCATTTTCTGGCGTTTCTAGAGGTCTTAGAGGATTTTAGACCTTATTTTCGAAACCTCACATTTCGGGCCTTGATCTTAGCTATCTCTGTCAAAACTCAACCGATTTTGAATCGGAATACCATTTAATTCAATAATTTTCATTTATATCGACTCTGCATCAAAATAATCTTGATTTCGTCAATTTAAAATTTTTTCATTTATTTTTTGTTTTTGCATTTTCTGGCGTTTCTAGAGGTCTTAGAGGATTTTAGACGTTATTTTCGAATCCTCACATTTCGGGCCTTGATCGTAGCTATCTCTGTCAAAACTCAACCGATTTTGAATCGGAATACCATTTAATTCAATAATTTTCATTTATATCGACTCTGCATCAAAATAATCTTGATTTCGTCAATTTAAAATTTTTTCATTTATTTTTTGTTTTTGCATTTTCTGGCGTTTCTAGAGGTCTTAGAGGATTTTAGACCTTATTTTCGAATCCTCACATTTCGGGCCTTGATCTTAGCTATCTCTGTCAAAACTCAACCGATTTTGAATCGGAATACCGTTTAATTCAATAATTTTCATTTATATCGACTCTGCATCAAAATAATCTTGATTTCGTCAATTTAAAATTTTTCAATTTATTTTTTGTTTTTGCATTTTCTGGCGTTCCTAGAGGTCTTAGACGAAGTTAAACGTTATTTTCGAATCCTCACATTTCAGGCCTTGATCTTAGCTATCTCTGTCAAAACTCAACCGATTTTGAATCGGAATACCGTTTAATTCAATAATTTTCATTAATATCGACTCTGCATCAAAATAATCTTGATTTCGTCAATTTAAAATTTTTTCATTTATTTTTTGTTTTTGCATTTTCTGGCGTTTCTAGAGGTCTTAGACGCTTTTAGACGTTATTTTCGAATCCTCACATTTCGGGCCTTGATCTTAGCTATCTCTGTCGAAACTCAACCGATTTTGAATCGGAATACCATTTAATTCAATAATTTTCATTTATATCGACTCTGCATCAAAATAATCTTGATTTCGTAAATTTAAAATTTTTTCATTTATTTTTTGTTTTTGCATTTTCTGGCGTTTCTAGAGGTCTTAGAGGATTTTAGACGTTATTTTCGAATCCTCACATTTCGGGCCTTGATCTTGGCTATCTCTGTCAAAACTCAACCGATTTTGAATCGGAATACCATTTAATTCAATAATTTTCATTTATATCGACTCTGCATCAAAATAATCTTGATTTCGTCAATTTAAAATTTTTTCATTTATTTTTTGTTTTTGCATTTTCTGGCGTTTCTAGAGGTCTTAGAGGATTTTAGACGTTATTTTCGAATCCTCACATTTCGGGCCTTGATCTTAGCTATCTCTGTCAAAACTCAACCGATTTTGAATCGGAATACCATTTAATTCAATAATTTTCATTTATATCGACTCTGCATCAAAATAATCTTGATTTCGTCAATTTAAAATTTTTTTCATTTATTTTTTGTTTTTGCATTTTCTGGCGTTTCTAGAGGTCTTAAACGATTTTAGACGTTATTTTCGAATCCTCACATTTCGGGCCTTGATCTTAGCTATCTCTGTCAAAACTCAACCGATTTTGAATCAGAATACCATTTAATTCAATAATTTTCATTTATATCGACTCTGCATCAAAATAATCTTGATTTCGTCAATTTACAATTTTTAGACCCCGTACTCTAAAAAAGAGTATGGGGGTCTATTAAGTTCGTCTGAAGCGAAATGTGCGTAACAGGCAGAAGGAGGCTTTTCCGACCCTATAAAGTCTATATATTCTTGATCAGCATCAACAGCCGAGACGATATAGCGATGTCCGTCTGTCCGTCTGTCTGTCTGTCCGTCTGTCCGTCTGTCCGTCCGTCTGTATGATCACCTAGATCTTTTAAACTACAAGAGCTGGAGCCACAAAATTTGGAATGAAAATCCGTCTGCTTCGCGAGCAGATCAAGTTTATTTCAAATCTTTGCCACGCCTCCGAAAATTATGAAAAACTATTTTCACATCACCATAACTTGAAAACGAGTAGAGCTAGAGAGACCAAATTCACACACTATGTGTATGGTACCTATATAACTATCCTCACCAAATTTGGTCCGGATCGGACAACTATAGCCTATAGCTCCCATAGGACAAATCGGTCAAAAATTGGTAATTTGTATGGAGACATGAAGTTTTAGTTGAGCAATTGCAACCAAACTAACACATTATGTGTATGGTACCATTATAACTATACTCACCAAGTTTGGTCCGGATCGGACAACTACATCCTATAGCTCCCATAAGACAAATCGGTCGAAAATGGGTGATTTGTATGGAGACATGAAGTCTTAGTTGAGCAATTGCAACCAAACTAACACATTATGTGTATGGAACCATTATAACTATCCTCACCAAGTTTGGTCTGGATCGGGACTATAGCTCCCATAGAACAAATCGTTCGAAAACTACTTATTTGTATGGTAAAACGCGCACTAGAATGAGTACGGGGTCTTTTACAGTCGGCTCGCTCGACTGTAGCCCTTTTTACTTGTTTCATTTAATTTTTTGTTTTTGCATTTTCTGGCGTTTCTAGAGGTCTTAGAGGATTTTAGACGTTATTTTCGAATCCTCACATTTCGGGCCTTGATCTTAGCTATCTCTGTCAAAACTCAACCGATTTTGAATCGGAATACCATTTAATTCAATAATTTTCATTTATATCGACTCTGCATCAAAATAATCTTGATTTCGTCAATTTAAAAATTTTTCATTTATTTTTTGTTTTTGCATTTTCTGGCGTTTCTAGAGGTCTTAGACGATTTTAGACGTTATTTTCGAATCCTCACATTTCGGGCCTTGATCTTAGCTATCTCTGTCAAAACTCAACCGATTTTGAATCGGAATACCATTTAATTCAATAATTTTCATTTATATCGACTCTGCGTCAAAATAATCTTGATTTCGTCAATTTACAATTTTTTCATTTATTTTTTGTTTTTGCATTTTCTGGCGTTTCTAGAGGTCTTAGAGGATTTTTGACCTTATTTTCGAATCCTCACATTTCGGGCCTTGATCTTAGCTATCTCTGTCAAAACTCAACCGATTTTGAATCGGAATACCATTTAATTCAATAATTTTCATTTATATCGACTCTGCATCAAAATAATCTTGATTTCGTCAATTTAAAATTTTTTCATTTATTTTTTGTTTTTGCATTTTCTGGCGTTTCTAGAGGTCTTAGAGGATTTTAGACGTTATTTTCGAATCCTCACATTTCGGGCCTTGATCTTAGCTATCTCTGTCAAAACTCAACCGATTTTGAATCGGAATACCGTTTAATTCAATAATTTTCATTTATATCGACTCTGCATCAAAATAATCTTGATTTCGTCAATTTAAAATTTTTCAATTTATTTTTTGTTTTTGCATTTTCTGGCGTTTCTAGAGGTCTTAGACGATTTTAGACGTTATTTTCGAATCCTCACATTTCAGGCCTTGATCTTAGCTATCTCTGTCAAAACTCAACCGATTTTGAATCGGAATACCATTTAATTCAATAATTTTCATTTATATCGACTCTGCATCAAAATAATCTTGATTTCGTCAATTTAAAATTTTTTCATTTATTTTTTGTTTTTGCATTTTCTGGCGTTTCTAGAGGTCTTAGAGGATTTTAGACGTTATTTTCGAATCCTCACATTTCGGGCCTTGATCTTAGCTATCTCTGTCAAAACTCAACCGATTTTGAATCGGAATACCATTTAATTCAATAATTTTCATTTATATCGACTCTGCATCAAAATAATCTTGATTTCGTCAATTTAAAATTTTTTCATTTATTTTTTGTTTTTGCATTTTCTGGCGTTTCTAGAGGTCTTAGAGGATTTTAGACGTTATTTTCGAATCCTCACATTTCGGGCCTTGATCTTAGCTATCTCTGTCAAAACTCAACCGATTTTGAATCGGAATACCATTTAATTCAATAATTTTCATTTATATCGACTCTGCATCAAAATAATCTTGATTTCGTCAATTTAAAATTTTTTCATTTATTTTTTGTTTTTGCATTTTCTGGCGTTTCTAGAGGTCTTAGAGGATTTTAGACGTTATTTTCGAATCCTCACATTTCGGGCCTTGATCTTAGCTATCTCTGTCAAAACTCAACCGATTTTGAATCGGAATACCATTTAATTCAATAATTTTCATTTATATCGACTCTGCATCAAAATAATCTTGATTTCGTCAATTTAAAATTTTTTCATTTATTTTTTGTTTTTGCATTTTCTGGCGTTTCTAGAGGTCTTAGACGATTTTAGACGTTATTTTCGAATCCTCACATTTCGGGCCTTGATCTTAGCTATCTCTGTCAAAACTCAACCGATTTTGAATCGGAATACCATTTAATTCAATAATTTTCATTTATATCGACTCTGCATCAAAATAATCTTGATTTCGTCAATTTAAAATTTTTTCATTTATTTTTTGTTTTTGCATTTTCTGGCGTTTCTAGAGGTCTTAGAGGATTTTAGACGTTATTTTCGAATCCTCACATTTCGGGCCTTGATCTTAGCTATCTCTGTCAAAACTCAACCGATTTTGAATCGGAATACCATTTAATTCAATAATTTTCATTTATATCGACTCTGCATCAAAATAATCTTGATTTCGTCAATTTAAAATTTTTTCATTTATTTTTTGTTTTTGCATTTTCTGGCGTTTCTAGAGGTCTTAGAGGATTTTAGACCTTATTTTCGAATCCTCACATTTCGGGCCTTGATCTTAGCTATCTCTGTCAAAACTCAACCGATTTTGAATCGGAATACCATTTAATTCAATAATTTTCATTTATATCGACTCTGCATCAAAATAATCTTGATTTCGTCAATTTAAAATTTTTTCATTTATTTTTTGTTTTTGCATTTTCTGGCGTTTCTAGAGGTCTTAGAGGATTTTAGACGTTATTTTCGAATCCTCACATTTCGGGCCTTGATCTTAGCTATCTCTGTCAAAACTCAACCGATTTTGAATCGGAATACCATTTAATTCAATAATTTTCATTTATATCGACTCTGCATCAAAATAATCTTGATTTCGTCAATTTAAAATTTTTTCATTTATTTTTTGTTTTTGCATTTTCTGGCGTTTCTAGAGGTCTTAGAGGATTTTAGACGTTATTTTCGAATCCTCACATTTCGGGCCTTGATCTTAGCTATCTCTGTCAAAACTCAACCGATTTTGAATCGGAATACCATTTAATTCAATAATTTTCATTTATATCGACTCTGCATCAAAATAATCTTGATTTCGTCAATTTAAAATTTTTTCATTTATTTTTTGTTTTTGCATTTTCTGGCGTTTCTAGAGGTCTTAGAGGATTTTAGACGTTATTTTCGAATCCTCACATTTCGGGCCTTGATCTTAGCTATCTCTGTCAAAACTCAACCGATTTTGAATCGGAATACCATTTAATTCAATAATTTTCATTTATATCGACTCTGCATCAAAATAATCTTGATTTCGTCAATTTAAAATTTTTTCATTTATTTTTTGTTTTTGCATTTTCTGGCGTTTCTAGGGGTCTTAGAGGATTTTAGACGTTATTTTCGAATCCTCACATTTCGGGCCTTGATCTTAGCTATCTCTGTCAAAACTCAACCGATTTTGAATCGGAATACCATTTAATTCAATAATTTTCATTTATATCGACTCTGCATCAAAATAATCTTGATTTCGTCAATTTAAAATTTTTTCATTTATTTTTTGTTTTTGCATTTTCTGGCGTTTCTAGAGGTCTTAGAGGATTTTAGACGTTATTTTCGAATCCTCACATTTCGGGCCTTGATCTTAGCTATCTCTGTCAAAACTCAACCGATTTTGAATCGGAATACCATTTAATTCAATAATTTTCATTTATATCGACTCTGCATCAAAATAATCTTGATTTCGTCAATTTAAAATTTTTTCATTTATTTTTTGTTTTTGCATTTTCTGGCGTTTCTAGAGGTCTTAGAGGATTTTAGACGTTATTTTCGAATCCTCACATTTCGGGCCTTGATCTTAGCTATCTCTGTCAAAACTCAACCGATTTTGAATCGGAATACCATTTAATTCAATAATTTTCATTTATATCGACTCTGCATCAAAATAATCTTGATTTCGTCAATTTAAAATTTTTTCATTTATTTTTTGTTTTTGCATTTTCTGGCGTTTCTAGAGGTCTTAGAGGATTTTAGACGTTATTTTCGAATCCTCACATTTCGGGCCTTGATCTTAGCTATCTCTGTCAAAACTCAACCGATTTTGAATCGGAATACCATTTAATTCAATAATTTTCATTTATATCGACTCTGCATCAAAATAATCTTGATTTCGTCAATTTAAAATTTTTTTCATTTATTTTTTGTTTTTGCATTTTCTGGCGTTTCTAGAGGTCTTAGAGGATTTTAGACGTTATTTTCGAATCCTCACATTTCGGGCCTTGATCTTAGCTATCTCTGTCAAAACTCAACCGATTTTGAATCGGAATACCATTTAATTCAATAATTTTCATTTATATCGACTCTGCATCAAAATAATCTTGATTTCGTCAATTTAAAATTTTTTCATTTATTTTTTGTTTTTGCATTTTCTGGCGTTTCTAGAGGTCTTAGAGGATTTTAGACGTTATTTTCGAATCCTCACATTTCGGGCCTTGATCTTAGCTATCTCTGTCAAAACTCAACCGATTTTGAATCGGAATACCATTTAATTCAATAATTTTCATTTATATCGACTCTGCATCAAAATAATCTTGATTTCGTCAATTTAAAATTTTTTCATTTATTTTTTGTTTTTGCATTTTCTGGCGTTTCTAGAGGTCTTAGAGGATTTTAGACGTTATTTTCGAATCCTCACATTTCGGGCCTTGATCTTAGCTATCTCTGTCAAAACTCAACCGATTTTGAATCGGAATACCATTTAATTCAATAATTTTCATTTATATCGACTCTGCATCAAAATAATCTTGATTTCGTCAATTTAAAATTTTTTCATTTATTTTTTGTTTTTGCATTTTCTGGCGTTTCTAGAGGTCTTAGAGGATTTTAGACGTTATTTTCGAATCCTCACATTTCGGGCCTTGATCTTAGCTATCTCTGTCAAAACTCAACCGATTTTGAATCGGAATACCATTTAATTCAATAATTTTCATTTATATCGACTCTGCATCAAAATAATCTTGATTTCGTCAATTTAAAATTTTTTCATTTATTTTTTGTTTTTGCATTTTCTGGCGTTTCTAGAGGTCTTAGAGGATTTTAGACGTTATTTTCGAATCCTCACATTTCGGGCCTTGATCTTAGCTATCTCTGTCAAAACTCAACCGATTTTGAATCGGAATACCATTTAATTCAATAATTTTCATTTATATCGACTCTGCATCAAAATAATCTTGATTTCGTCAATTTAAAATTTTTTCATTTATTTTTTGTTTTTGCATTTTCTGGCGTTTCTAGAGGTCTTAGAGGATTTTAGACGTTATTTTCGAATCCTCACATTTCGGGCCTTGATCTTAGCTATCTCTGTCAAAACTCAACCGATTTTGAATCGGAATACCATTTAATTCAATAATTTTCATTTATATCGACTCTGCATCAAAATAATCTTGATTTCGTCAATTTAAAATTTTTTCATTTATTTTTTGTTTTTGCATTTTCTGGCGTTTCTAGAGGTCTTAGACGATTTTAGACGTTATTTTCGAATCCTCACATTTCGGGCCTTGATCTTAGCTATCTCTGTCAAAACTCAACCGATTTTGAATCGGAATACCATTTAATTCAATAATTTTCATTTATATCGACTCTGCATCAAAATAATCTTGATTTCGTCAATTTAAAATTTTTTCATTTATTTTTTGTTTTTGCATTTTCTGGCGTTTCTAGAGGTCTTAGAGGATTTTAGACGTTATTTTCGAATCCTCACATTTCGGGCCTTGATCTTAGCTATCTCTGTCAAAACTCAACCGATTTTGAATCGGAATACCATTTAATTCAATAATTTTCATTTATATCGACTCTGCATCAAAATAATCTTGATTTCGTCAATTTAAAATTTTTTCATTTATTTTTTGTTTTTGCATTTTCTGGCGTTTCTAGGGGTCTTAGAGGATTTTAGACGTTATTTTCGAATCCTCACATTTCGGGCCTTGATCTTAGCTATCTCTGTCAAAACTCAACCGATTTTGAATCGGAATACCATTTAATTCAATAATTTTCATTTATATCGACTCTGCATCAAAATAATCTTGATTTCGTCAATTTTAAAATTTTTTCATTTATTTTTTGTTTTTGCATTTTCTGGCGTTTCTAGAGGTCTTAGAGGATTTTAGACGTTATTTTCGAATCCTCACATTTCGGGCCTTGATCTTAGCTATCTCTGTCAAAACTCAACCGATTTTGAATCGGAATACCATTTAATTCAATAATTTTCATTTATATCGACTCTGCATCAAAATAATCTTGATTTCGTCAATTTAAAATTTTTTCATTTATTTTTTGTTTTTGCATTTTCTGGCGTTTCTAGAGGTCTTAGAGGATTTTAGACGTTATTTTCGAATCCTCACATTTCGGGCCTTGATCTTAGCTATCTCTGTCAAAACTCAACCGATTTTGAATCGGAATACCATTTAATTCAATAATTTTCATTTATATCGACTCTGCATCAAAATAATCTTGATTTCGTCAATTTAAAATTTTTTCATTTATTTTTTGTTTTTGCATTTTCTGGCGTTTCTAGAGGTCTTAGAGGATTTTAGACGTTATTTTCGAATCCTCACATTTCGGGCCTTGATCTTAGCTATCTCTGTCAAAACTCAACCGATTTTGAATCGGAATACCATTTAATTCAATAATTTTCATTTATATCGACTCTGCATCAAAATAATCTTGATTTCGTCAATTTAAAATTTTTTCATTTATTTTTTGTTTTTGCATTTTCTGGCGTTTCTAGAGGTCTTAGAGGATTTTAGACGTTATTTTCGAATCCTCACATTTCGGGCCTTGATCTTAGCTATCTCTGTCAAAACTCAACCGATTTTGAATCGGAATACCATTTAATTCAATAATTTTCATTTATATCGACTCTGCATCAAAATAATCTTGATTTCGTCAATTTAAAATTTTTTCATTTATTTTTTGTTTTTGCATTTTCTGGCGTTTCTAGAGGTCTTAGAGGATTTTAGACGTTATTTTCGAATCCTCACATTTCGGGCCTTGATCTTAGCTATCTCTGTCAAAACTCAACCGATTTTGAATCGGAATACCATTTAATTCAATAATTTTCATTTATATCGACTCTGCATCAAAATAATCTTGATTTCGTCAATTTAAAATTTTTTTCATTTATTTTTTGTTTTTGCATTTTCTGGCGTTTCTAGGGGTCTTAGAGGATTTTAGACGTTATTTTCGAATCCTCACATTTCGGGCCTTGATCTTAGCTATCTCTGTCAAAACTCAACCGATTTTGAATCGGAATACCATTTAATTCAATAATTTTCATTTATATCGACTCTGCATCAAAATAATCTTGATTTCGTCAATTTAAAATTTTTTCATTTATTTTTTGTTTTTGCATTTTCTGGCGTTTCTAGAGGTCTTAGAGGATTTTAGACGTTATTTTCGAATCCTCACATTTCGGGCCTTGATCTTAGCTATCTCTGTCAAAACTCAACCGATTTTGAATCGGAATACCATTTAATTCAATAATTTTCATTTATATCGACTCTGCATCAAAATAATCTTGATTTCGTCAATTTAAAATTTTTTCATTTATTTTTTGTTTTTGCATTTTCTGGCGTTTCTAGAGGTCTTAGAGGATTTTAGACGTTATTTTCGAATCCTCACATTTCGGGCCTTGATCTTAGCTATCTCTGTCAAAACTCAACCGATTTTGAATCGGAATACCATTTAATTCAATAATTTTCATTTATATCGACTCTGCATCAAAATAATCTTGATTTCGTCAATTTAAAATTTTTTCATTTATTTTTTGTTTTTGCATTTTCTGGCGTTTCTAGAGGTCTTAGAGGATTTTAGACGTTATTTTCGAATCCTCACATTTCGGGCCTTGATCTTAGCTATCTCTGTCAAAACTCAACCGATTTTGAATCGGAATACCATTTAATTCAATAATTTTCATTTATATCGACTCTGCATCAAAATAATCTTGATTTCGTCAATTTAAAATTTTTTCATTTATTTTTTGTTTTTGCATTTTCTGGCGTTTCTAGAGGTCTTAGAGGATTTTAGACGTTATTTTCGAATCCTCACATTTCGGGCCTTGATCTTAGCTATCTCTGTCAAAACTCAACCGATTTTGAATCGGAATACCATTTAATTCAATAATTTTCATTTATATCGACTCTGCATCAAAATAATCTTGATTTCGTCAATTTAAAATTTTTTCATTTATTTTTTGTTTTTGCATTTTCTGGCGTTTCTAGAGGTCTTAGAGGATTTTAGACGTTATTTTTGAATCCTCACATTTCGGGCCTTGATCTTAGCTATCTCTGTCAAAACTCAACCGATTTTGAATCGGAATACCATTTAATTCAATAATTTTCATTTATATCGACTCTGCATCAAAATAATCTTGATTTCGTCAATTTAAAATTTTTTCATTTATTTTTTGTTTTTGCATTTTCTGGCGTTTCTAGAGGTCTTAGAGGATTTTAGACGTTATTTTCGAATCCTCACATTTCGGGCCTTGATCTTAGCTATCTCTGTCAAAACTCAACCGATTTTGAATCGGAATACCATTTAATTCAATAATTTTCATTTATATCGACTCTGCATCAAAATAATCTTGATTTCGTCAATTTAAAATTTTTTCATTTATTTTTTGTTTTTGCATTTTCTGGCGTTTCTAGAGGTCTTAGAGGATTTTAGACGTTATTTTCGAATCCTCACATTTCGGGCCTTGATCTTAGCTATCTCTGTCAAAACTCAACCGATTTTGAATCGGAATACCATTTAATTCAATAATTTTCATTTATATCGACTCTGCATCAAAATAATCTTGATTTCGTCAATTTAAAATTTTTTCATTTATTTTTTGTTTTTGCATTTTCTGGCGTTTCTAGAGGTCTTAGAGGATTTTAGACGTTATTTTCGAATCCTCACATTTCGGGCCTTGATCTTAGCTATCTCTGTCAAAACTCAACCGATTTTGAATCGGAATACCATTTAATTCAATAATTTTCATTTATATCGACTCTGCATCAAAATAATCTTGATTTCGTCAATTTAAAATTTTTTCATTTATTTTTTGTTTTTGCATTTTCTGGCGTTTCTAGAGGTCTTAGAGGATTTTAGACGTTATTTTCGAATCCTCACATTTCGGGCCTTGATCTTAGCTATCTCTGTCAAAACTCAACCGATTTTGAATCGGAATACCATTTAATTCAATAATTTTCATTTATATCGACTCTGCATCAAAATAATCTTGATTTCGTCAATTTAAAATTTTTTCATTTATTTTTTGTTTTTGCATTTTCTGGCGTTTCTAGAGGTCTTAGAGGATTTTAGACGTTATTTTCGAATCCTCACATTTCGGGCCTTGATCTTAGCTATCTCTGTCAAAACTCAACCGATTTTGAATCGGAATACCATTTAATTCAATAATTTTCATTTATATCGACTCTGCATCAAAATAATCTTGATTTCGTCAATTTAAAATTTTTTCATTTATTTTTTGTTTTTGCATTTTCTGGCGTTTCTAGAGGTCTTAGAGGATTTTAGACGTTATTTTCGAATCCTCACATTTCGGGCCTTGATCTTAGCTATCTCTGTCAAAACTCAACCGATTTTGAATCGGAATACCATTTAATTCAATAATTTTCATTTATATCGACTCTGCATCAAAATAATCTTGATTTCGTCAATTTAAAATTTTTTCATTTATTTTTTGTTTTTGCATTTTCTGGCGTTTCTAGAGGTCTTAGAGGATTTTAGACGTTATTTTCGAATCCTCACATTTCGGGCCTTGATCTTAGCTATCTCTGTCAAAACTCAACCGATTTTGAATCGGAATACCATTTAATTCAATAATTTTCATTTATATCGACTCTGCATCAAAATAATCTTGATTTCGTCAATTTAAAATTTTTTCATTTATTTTTTGTTTTTGCATTTTCTGGCGTTTCTAGAGGTCTTAGAGGATTTTAGACGTTATTTTCGAATCCTCACATTTCGGGCCTTGATCTTAGCTATCTCTGTCAAAACTCAACCGATTTTGAATCGGAATACCATTTAATTCAATAATTTTCATTTATATCGACTCTGCATCAAAATAATCTTGATTTCGTCAATTTAAAATTTTTTCATTTATTTTTTGTTTTTGCATTTTCTGGCGTTTCTAGAGGTCTTAGAGGATTTTAGACGTTATTTTCGAATCCTCACATTTCGGGCCTTGATCTTAGCTATCTCTGTCAAAACTCAACCGATTTTGAATCGGAATACCATTTAATTCAATAATTTTCATTTATATCGACTCTGCATCAAAATAATCTTGATTTCGTCAATTTAAAATTTTTTCATTTATTTTTTGTTTTTGCATTTTCTGGCGTTTCTAGAGGTCTTAGAGGATTTTAGACGTTATTTTCGAATCCTCACATTTCGGGCCTTGATCTTAGCTATCTCTGTCAAAACTCAACCGATTTTGAATCGGAATACCATTTAATTCAATAATTTTCATTTATATCGACTCTGCATCAAAATAATCTTGATTTCGTCAATTTAAAATTTTTTCATTTATTTTTTGTTTTTGCATTTTCTGGCGTTTCTAGAGGTCTTAGAGGATTTTAGACGTTATTTTCGAATCCTCACATTTCGGGCCTTGATCTTAGCTATCTCTGTCAAAACTCAACCGATTTTGAATCGGAATACCATTTAATTCAATAATTTTCATTTATATCGACTCTGCATCAAAATAATCTTGATTTCGTCAATTTAAAATTTTTTCATTTATTTTTTGTTTTTGCATTTTCTGGCGTTTCTAGAGGTCTTAGAGGATTTTAGACGTTATTTTCGAATCCTCACATTTCGGGCCTTGATCTTAGCTATCTCTGTCAAAACTCAACCGATTTTGAATCGGAATACCATTTAATTCAATAATTTTCATTTATATCGACTCTGCATCAAAATAATCTTGATTTCGTCAATTTAAAATTTTTTCATTTATTTTTTGTTTTTGCATTTTCTGGCGTTTCTAGAGGTCTTAGAGGATTTTAGACGTTATTTTCGAATCCTCACATTTCGGGCCTTGATCTTAGCTATCTCTGTCAAAACTCAACCGATTTTGAATCGGAATACCATTTAATTCAATAATTTTCATTTATATCGACTCTGCATCAAAATAATCTTGATTTCGTCAATTTAAAATTTTTTCATTTATTTTTTGTTTTTGCATTTTCTGGCGTTTCTAGAGGTCTTAGAGGATTTTAGACGTTATTTTCGAATCCTCACATTTCGGGCCTTGATCTTAGCTATCTCTGTCAAAACTCAACCGATTTTGAATCGGAATACCATTTAATTCAATAATTTTCATTTATATCGACTCTGCATCAAAATAATCTTGATTTCGTCAATTTAAAATTTTTTCATTTATTTTTTGTTTTTGCATTTTCTGGCGTTTCTAGAGGTCTTAGAGGATTTTAGACGTTATTTTCGAATCCTCACATTTCGGGCCTTGATCTTAGCTATCTCTGTCAAAACTCAACCGATTTTGAATCGGAATACCATTTAATTCAATAATTTTCATTTTATATCGACTCTGCATCAAAATAATCTTGATTTCGTCAATTTAAAATTTTTTCATTTATTTTTTGTTTTTGCATTTTCTGGCGTTTCTAGAGGTCTTAGAGGATTTTAGACGTTATTTTCGAATCCTCACATTTCGGGCCTTGATCTTAGCTATCTCTGTCAAAACTCAACCGATTTTGAATCGGAATACCATTTAATTCAATAATTTTCATTTATATCGACTCTGCATCAAAATAATCTTGATTTCGTCAATTTAAAATTTTTTCATTTATTTTTTGTTTTTGCATTTTCTGGCGTTTCTAGAGGTCTTAGAGGATTTTAGACGTTATTTTCGAATCCTCACATTTCGGGCCTTGATCTTAGCTATCTCTGTCAAAACTCAACCGATTTTGAATCGGAATACCATTTAATTCAATAATTTTCATTTATATCGACTCTGCATCAAAATAATCTTGATTTCGTCAATTTAAAATTTTTTCATTTATTTTTTGTTTTTGCATTTTCTGGCGTTTCTAGAGGTCTTAGAGGATTTTTAGACGTTATTTTCGAATCCTCACATTTCGGGCCTTGATCTTAGCTATCTCTGTCAAAACTCAACCGATTTTGAATCGGAATACCATTTAATTCAATAATTTTCATTTATATCGACTCTGCATCAAAATAATCTTGATTTCGTCAATTTAAAATTTTTTCATTTATTTTTTGTTTTTGCATTTTCTGGCGTTTCTAGAGGTCTTAGAGGATTTTAGACGTTATTTTCGAATCCTCACATTTCGGGCCTTGATCTTAGCTATCTCTGTCAAAACTCAACCGATTTTGAATCGGAATACCATTTAATTCAATAATTTTCATTTATATCGACTCTGCATCAAAATAATCTTGATTTCGTCAATTTAAAATTTTTTCATTTATTTTTTGTTTTTGCATTTTCTGGCGTTTCTAGAGGTCTTAGAGGATTTTAGACGTTATTTTCGAATCCTCACATTTCGGGCCTTGATCTTAGCTATCTCTGTCAAAACTCAACCGATTTTGAATCGGAATACCATTTAATTCAATAATTTTCATTTATATCGACTCTGCATCAAAATAATCTTGATTTCGTCAATTTAAAATTTTTTCATTTATTTTTTGTTTTTGCATTTTCTGGCGTTTCTAGAGGTCTTAGAGGATTTTAGACGTTATTTTCGAATCCTCACATTTCGGGCCTTGATCTTAGCTATCTCTGTCAAAACTCAACCGATTTTGAATCGGAATACCATTTAATTCAATAATTTTCATTTATATCGACTCTGCATCAAAATAATCTTGATTTCGTCAATTTAAAATTTTTTCATTTATTTTTTGTTTTTGCATTTTCTGGCGTTTCTAGAGGTCTTAGAGGATTTTAGACGTTATTTTCGAATCCTCACATTTCGGGCCTTGATCTTAGCTATCTCTGTCAAAACTCAACCGATTTTGAATCGGAATACCATTTAATTCAATAATTTTCATTTATATCGACTCTGCATCAAAATAATCTTGATTTCGTCAATTTAAAATTTTTTCATTTATTTTTTGTTTTTGCATTTTCTGGCGTTTCTAGAGGTCTTAGAGGATTTTAGACGTTATTTTCGAATCCTCACATTTCGGGCCTTGATCTTAGCTATCTCTGTCAAAACTCAACCGATTTTGAATCGGAATACCATTTAATTCAATAATTTTCATTTATATCGACTCTGCATCAAAATAATCTTGATTTCGTCAATTTAAAATTTTTTCATTTATTTTTTGTTTTTGCATTTTCTGGCGTTTCTAGAGGTCTTAGAGGATTTTAGACGTTATTTTCGAATCCTCACATTTCGGGCCTTGATCTTAGCTATCTCTGTCAAAACTCAACCGATTTTGAATCGGAATACCATTTAATTCAATAATTTTCATTTATATCGACTCTGCATCAAAATAATCTTGATTTCGTCAATTTAAAATTTTTTCATTTATTTTTTGTTTTTGCATTTTCTGGCGTTTCTAGAGGTCTTAGAGGATTTTAGACGTTATTTTCGAATCCTCACATTTCGGGCCTTGATCTTAGCTATCTCTGTCAAAACTCAACCGATTTTGAATCGGAATACCATTTAATTCAATAATTTTCATTTATATCGACTCTGCATCAAAATAATCTTGATTTCGTCAATTTAAAATTTTTTCATTTATTTTTTGTTTTTGCATTTTCTGGCGTTTCTAGAGGTCTTAGAGGATTTTAGACGTTATTTTCGAATCCTCACATTTCGGGCCTTGATCTTAGCTATCTCTGTCAAAACTCAACCGATTTTGAATCGGAATACCATTTAATTCAATAATTTTCATTTATATCGACTCTGCATCAAAATAATCTTGATTTCGTCAATTTAAAATTTTTTCATTTATTTTTTGTTTTTGCATTTTCTGGCGTTTCTAGAGGTCTTAGAGGATTTTAGACGTTATTTTCGAATCCTCACATTTCGGGCCTTGATCTTAGCTATCTCTGTCAAAACTCAACCGATTTTGAATCGGAATACCATTTAATTCAATAATTTTCATTTATATCGACTCTGCATCAAAATAATCTTGATTTCGTCAATTTAAAATTTTTTCATTTATTTTTTGTTTTTGCATTTTCTGGCGTTTCTAGAGGTCTTAGAGGATTTTAGACGTTATTTTCGAATCCTCACATTTCGGGCCTTGATCTTAGCTATCTCTGTCAAAACTCAACCGATTTTGAATCGGAATACCATTTAATTCAATAATTTTCATTTATATCGACTCTGCATCAAAATAATCTTGATTTCGTCAATTTAAAATTTTTTTCATTTATTTTTTGTTTTTGCATTTTCTGGCGTTTCTAGAGGTCTTAGAGGATTTTAGACGTTATTTTCGAATCCTCACATTTCGGGCCTTGATCTTAGCTATCTCTGTCAAAACTCAACCGATTTTGAATCGGAATACCATTTAATTCAATAATTTTCATTTATATCGACTCTGCATCAAAATAATCTTGATTTCGTCAATTTAAAATTTTTTCATTTATTTTTTGTTTTTGCATTTTCTGGCGTTTCTAGAGGTCTTAGAGGATTTTAGACGTTATTTTCGAATCCTCACATTTCGGGCCTTGATCTTAGCTATCTCTGTCAAAACTCAACCGATTTTGAATCGGAATACCATTTAATTCAATAATTTTCATTTATATCGACTCTGCATCAAAATAATCTTGATTTCGTCAATTTAAAATTTTTTCATTTATTTTTTTGTTTTTGCATTTTCTGGCGTTTCTAGAGGTCTTAGAGGATTTTAGACGTTATTTTCGAATCCTCACATTTCGGGCCTTGATCTTAGCTATCTCTGTCAAAACTCAACCGATTTTGAATCGGAATACCATTTAATTCAATAATTTTCATTTATATCGACTCTGCATCAAAATAATCTTGATTTCGTCAATTTAAAATTTTTTCATTTATTTTTTGTTTTTGCATTTTCTGGCGTTTCTAGAGGTCTTAGAGGATTTTAGACGTTATTTTCGAATCCTCACATTTCGGGCCTTGATCTTAGCTATCTCTGTCAAAACTCAACCGATTTTGAATCGGAATACCATTTAATTCAATAATTTTCATTTATATCGACTCTGCATCAAAATAATCTTGATTTCGTCAATTTAAAATTTTTTCATTTATTTTTTGTTTTTGCATTTTTCTGGCGTTTCTAGAGGTCTTAGAGGATTTTAGACGTTATTTTCGAATCCTCACATTTCGGGCCTTGATCTTAGCTATCTCTGTCAAAACTCAACCGATTTTGAATCGGAATACCATTTAATTCAATAATTTTCATTTATATCGACTCTGCATCAAAATAATCTTGATTTCGTCAATTTAAAATTTTTTCATTTATTTTTTGTTTTTGCATTTTCTGGCGTTTCTAGAGGTCTTAGAGGATTTTAGACGTTATTTTCGAATCCTCACATTTCGGGCCTTGATCTTAGCTATCTCTGTCAAAACTCAACCGATTTTGAATCGGAATACCATTTAATTCAATAATTTTCATTTATATCGACTCTGCATCAAAATAATCTTGATTTCGTCAATTTAAAATTTTTTCATTTATTTTTTGTTTTTGCATTTTCTGGCGTTTCTAGAGGTCTTAGAGGATTTTAGACGTTATTTTCGAATCCTCACATTTCGGGCCTTGATCTTAGCTATCTCTGTCAAAACTCAACCGATTTTGAATCGGAATACCATTTAATTCAATAATTTTCATTTATATCGACTCTGCATCAAAATAATCTTGATTTCGTCAATTTAAAATTTTTTCATTTATTTTTTGTTTTTGCATTTTCTGGCGTTTCTAGAGGTCTTAGAGGATTTTAGACGTTATTTTCGAATCCTCACATTTCGGGCCTTGATCTTAGCTATCTCTGTCAAAACTCAACCGATTTTGAATCGGAATACCATTTAATTCAATAATTTTCATTTATATCGACTCTGCATCAAAATAATCTTGATTTCGTCAATTTAAAATTTTTTCATTTATTTTTTGTTTTTGCATTTTCTGGCGTTTCTAGAGGTCTTAGAGGATTTTAGACGTTATTTTCGAATCCTCACATTTCGGGCCTTGATCTTAGCTATCTCTGTCAAAACTCAACCGATTTTGAATCGGAATACCATTTAATTCAATAATTTTCATTTATATCGACTCTGCATCAAAATAATCTTGATTTCGTCAATTTAAAATTTTTTCATTTATTTTTTGTTTTTGCATTTTCTGGCGTTTCTAGAGGTCTTAGAGGATTTTAGACGTTATTTTCGAATCCTCACATTTCGGGCCTTGATCTTAGCTATCTCTGTCAAAACTCAACCGATTTTGAATCGGAATACCATTTAATTCAATAATTTTCATTTATATCGACTCTGCATCAAAATAATCTTGATTTCGTCAATTTAAAATTTTTTCATTTATTTTTTGTTTTTGCATTTTCTGGCGTTTCTAGAGGTCTTAGAGGATTTTAGACGTTATTTTCGAATCCTCACATTTCGGGCCTTGATCTTAGCTATCTCTGTCAAAACTCAACCGATTTTGAATCGGAATACCATTTAATTCAATAATTTTCATTTATATCGACTCTGCATCAAAATAATCTTGATTTCGTCAATTTAAAATTTTTTCATTTATTTTTTGTTTTTGCATTTTCTGGCGTTTCTAGAGGTCTTAGAGGATTTTAGACGTTATTTTCGAATCCTCACATTTCGGGCCTTGATCTTAGCTATCTCTGTCAAAACTCAACCGATTTTGAATCGGAATACCATTTAATTCAATAATTTTCATTTATATCGACTCTGCATCAAAATAATCTTGATTTCGTCAATTTAAAATTTTTTCATTTATTTTTTGTTTTTGCATTTTCTGGCGTTTCTAGAGGTCTTAGAGGATTTTAGACGTTATTTTCGAATCCTCACATTTCGGGCCTTGATCTTAGCTATCTCTGTCAAAACTCAACCGATTTTGAATCGGAATACCATTTAATTCAATAATTTTCATTTATATCGACTCTGCATCAAAATAATCTTGATTTCGTCAATTTAAAATTTTTTCATTTATTTTTTGTTTTTGCATTTTCTGGCGTTTCTAGAGGTCTTAGAGGATTTTAGACGTTATTTTCGAATCCTCACATTTCGGGCCTTGATCTTAGCTATCTCTGTCAAAACTCAACCGATTTTGAATCGGAATACCATTTAATTCAATAATTTTCATTTATATCGACTCTGCATCAAAATAATCTTGATTTCGTCAATTTAAAATTTTTTCATTTATTTTTTGTTTTTGCATTTTCTGGCGTTTCTAGAGGTCTTAGAGGATTTTAGACGTTATTTTCGAATCCTCACATTTCGGGCCTTGATCTTAGCTATCTCTGTCAAAACTCAACCGATTTTGAATCGGAATACCATTTAATTCAATAATTTTCATTTATATCGACTCTGCATCAAAATAATCTTGATTTCGTCAATTTAAAATTTTTTCATTTATTTTTTGTTTTTGCATTTTCTGGCGTTTCTAGAGGTCTTAGAGGATTTTAGACGTTATTTTCGAATCCTCACATTTCGGGCCTTGATCTTAGCTATCTCTGTCAAAACTCAACCGATTTTGAATCGGAATACCATTTAATTCAATAATTTTCATTTATATCGACTCTGCATCAAAATAATCTTGATTTCGTCAATTTAAAATTTTTTCATTTATTTTTTGTTTTTGCATTTTCTGGCGTTTCTAGAGGTCTTAGAGGATTTTAGACGTTATTTTCGAATCCTCACATTTCGGGCCTTGATCTTAGCTATCTCTGTCAAAACTCAACCGATTTTGAATCGGAATACCATTTAATTCAATAATTTTCATTTATATCGACTCTGCATCAAAATAATCTTGATTTCGTCAATTTAAAATTTTTTCATTTATTTTTTGTTTTTGCATTTTCTGGCGTTTCTAGAGGTCTTAGAGGATTTTAGACGTTATTTTCGAATCCTCACATTTCGGGCCTTGATCTTAGCTATCTCTGTCAAAACTCAACCGATTTTGAATCGGAATACCATTTAATTCAATAATTTTCATTTATATCGACTCTGCATCAAAATAATCTTGATTTCGTCAATTTAAAATTTTTTCATTTAATTTTTTGTTTTTGCATTTTCTGGCGTTTCTAGAGGTCTTAGAGGATTTTAGACGTTATTTTCGAATCCTCACATTTCGGGCCTTGATCTTAGCTATCTCTGTCAAAACTCAACCGATTTTGAATCGGAATACCATTTAATTCAATAATTTTCATTTATATCGACTCTGCATCAAAATAATCTTGATTTCGTCAATTTAAAATTTTTTCATTTATTTTTTGTTTTTGCATTTTCTGGCGTTTCTAGAGGTCTTAGAGGATTTTAGACGTTATTTTCGAATCCTCACATTTCGGGCCTTGATCTTAGCTATCTCTGTCAAAACTCAACCGATTTTGAATCGGAATACCATTTAATTCAATAATTTTCATTTATATCGACTCTGCATCAAAATAATCTTGATTTCGTCAATTTAAAATTTTTTCATTTATTTTTTGTTTTTGCATTTTCTGGCGTTTCTAGAGGTCTTAGAGGATTTTAGACGTTATTTTCGAATCCTCACATTTCGGGCCTTGATCTTAGCTATCTCTGTCAAAACTCAACCGATTTTGAATCGGAATACCATTTAATTCAATAATTTTCATTTATATCGACTCTGCATCAAAATAATCTTGATTTCGTCAATTTAAAATTTTTTCATTTATTTTTTGTTTTTGCATTTTCTGGCGTTTCTAGAGGTCTTAGAGGATTTTAGACGTTATTTTCGAATCCTCACATTTCGGGCCTTGATCTTAGCTATCTCTGTCAAAACTCAACCGATTTTGAATCGGAATACCATTTAATTCAATAATTTTCATTTATATCGACTCTGCATCAAAATAATCTTGATTTCGTCAATTTAAAATTTTTTCATTTATTTTTTGTTTTTGCATTTTCTGGCGTTTCTAGAGGTCTTAGAGGATTTTAGACCTTATTTTCGAATCCTCACATTTCGGGCCTTGATCTTAGCTATCTCTGTCAAAACTCAACCGATTTTGAATCGGAATACCATTTAATTCAATAATTTTCATTTATATCGACTCTGCATCAAAATAATCTTGATTTCGTCAATTTAAAATTTTTTCATTTATTTTTTGTTTTTGCATTTTCTGGCGTTTCTAGAGGTCTTAGAGGATTTTAGACGTTATTTTCGAATCCTCACATTTCGGGCCTTGATCTTAGCTATCTCTGTCAAAACTCAACCGATTTTGAATCGGAATACCATTTAATTCAATAATTTTCATTTATATCGACTCTGCATCAAAATAATCTTGATTTCGTCAATTTAAAATTTTTTCATTTATTTTTTGTTTTTGCATTTTCTGGCGTTTCTAGAGGTCTTAGAGGATTTTAGACGTTATTTTCGAATCCTCACATTTCGGGCCTTGATCTTAGCTATCTCTGTCAAAACTCAACCGATTTTGAATCGGAATACCATTTAATTCAATAATTTTCATTTATATCGACTCTGCATCAAAATAATCTTGATTTCGTCAATTTAAAATTTTTTCATTTATTTTTTGTTTTTGCATTTTCTGGCGTTTCTAGAGGTCTTAGAGGATTTTAGACGTTATTTTCGAATCCTCACATTTCGGGCCTTGATCTTAGCTATCTCTGTCAAAACTCAACCGATTTTGAATCGGAATACCATTTAATTCAATAATTTTCATTTATATCGACTCTGCATCAAAATAATCTTGATTTCGTCAATTTAAAATTTTTTCATTTATTTTTTGTTTTTGCATTTTCTGGCGTTTCTAGAGGTCTTAGACGATTTTAGACGTTATTTTCGAATCCTCACATTTCGGGCCTTGATCTTAGCTATCTCTGTCAAAACTCAACCGATTTTGAATCGGAATACCATTTAATTCAATAATTTTCATTTATATCGACTCTGCATCAAAATAATCTTGATTTCGTCAATTTAAAATTTTTTCATTTAATTTTTTGTTTTTGCATTTTCTGGCGTTTCTAGAGGTCTTAGAGGATTTTAGACGTTATTTTCGAATCCTCACATTTCGGGCCTTGATCTTAGCTATCTCTGTCAAAACTCAACCGATTTTGAATCGGAATACCATTTAATTCAATAATTTTCATTTATATCGACTCTGCATCAAAATAATCTTGATTTCGTCAATTTAAAATTTTTTCATTTATTTTTTGTTTTTGCATTTTCTGGCGTTTCTAGAGGTCTTAGAGGATTTTAGACGTTATTTTCGAATCCTCACATTTCGGGCCTTGATCTTAGCTATCTCTGTCAAAACTCAACCGATTTTGAATCGGAATACCATTTAATTCAATAATTTTCATTTATATCGACTCTGCATCAAAATAATCTTGATTTCGTCAATTTAAAATTTTTTCATTTATTTTTTGTTTTTGCATTTTCTGGCGTTTCTAGAGGTCTTAGAGGATTTTAGACGTTATTTTCGAATCCTCACATTTCGGGCCTTGATCTTAGCTATCTCTGTCAAAACTCAACCGATTTTGAATCGGAATACCATTTAATTCAATAATTTTCATTTATATCGACTCTGCATCAAAATAATCTTGATTTCGTCAATTTAAAATTTTTTCATTTATTTTTTGTTTTTGCATTTTCTGGCGTTTCTAGAGGTCTTAGAGGATTTTAGACGTTATTTTCGAATCCTCACATTTCGGGCCTTGATCTTAGCTATCTCTGTCAAAACTCAACCGATTTTGAATCGGAATACCATTTAATTCAATAATTTTCATTTATATCGACTCTGCATCAAAATAATCTTGATTTCGTCAATTTAAAATTTTTTCATTTATTTTTTGTTTTTGCATTTTCTGGCGTTTCTAGAGGTCTTAGAGGATTTTAGACGTTATTTTCGAATCCTCACATTTCGGGCCTTGATCTTAGCTATCTCTGTCAAAACTCAACCGATTTTGAATCGGAATACCATTTAATTCAATAATTTTCATTTATATCGACTCTGCATCAAAATAATCTTGATTTCGTCAATTTAAAATTTTTTCATTTATTTTTTGTTTTTGCATTTTCTGGCGTTTCTAGAGGTCTTAGAGGATTTTAGACGTTATTTTCGAATCCTCACATTTCGGGCCTTGATCTTAGCTATCTCTGTCAAAACTCAACCGATTTTGAATCGGAATACCATTTAATTCAATAATTTTCATTTATATCGACTCTGCATCAAAATAATCTTGATTTCGTCAATTTAAAATTTTTTCATTTATTTTTTGTTTTTGCATTTTCTGGCGTTTCTAGAGGTCTTAGAGGATTTTAGACGTTATTTTCGAATCCTCACATTTCGGGCCTTGATCTTAGCTATCTCTGTCAAAACTCAACCGATTTTGAATCGGAATACCATTTAATTCAATAATTTTCATTTATATCGACTCTGCATCAAAATAATCTTGATTTCGTCAATTTAAAATTTTTTCATTTATTTTTTGTTTTTGCATTTTCTGGCGTTTCTAGAGGTCTTAGAGGATTTTAGACGTTATTTTCGAATCCTCACATTTCGGGCCTTGATCTTAGCTATCTCTGTCAAAACTCAACCGATTTTGAATCGGAATACCATTTAATTCAATAATTTTCATTTATATCGACTCTGCATCAAAATAATCTTGATTTCGTCAATTTAAAATTTTTTCATTTATTTTTTGTTTTTGCATTTTCTGGCGTTTCTAGAGGTCTTAGAGGATTTTAGACGTTATTTTCGAATCCTCACATTTCGGGCCTTGATCTTAGCTATCTCTGTCAAAACTCAACCGATTTTGAATCGGAATACCATTTAATTCAATAATTTTCATTTATATCGACTCTGCATCAAAATAATCTTGATTTCGTCAATTTAAAATTTTTTCATTTATTTTTTGTTTTTGCATTTTCTGGCGTTTCTAGAGGTCTTAGAGGATTTTAGACGTTATTTTCGAATCCTCACATTTCGGGCCTTGATCTTAGCTATCTCTGTCAAAACTCAACCGATTTTGAATCGGAATACCATTTAATTCAATAATTTTCATTTATATCGACTCTGCATCAAAATAATCTTGATTTCGTCAATTTAAAATTTTTTCATTTATTTTTTGTTTTTGCATTTTCTGGCGTTTCTAGAGGTCTTAGAGGATTTTAGACGTTATTTTCGAATCCTCACATTTCGGGCCTTGATCTTAGCTATCTCTGTCAAAACTCAACCGATTTTGAATCGGAATACCATTTAATTCAATAATTTTCATTTATATCGACTCTGCATCAAAATAATCTTGATTTCGTCAATTTAAAATTTTTTCATTTATTTTTTGTTTTTGCATTTTCTGGCGTTTCTAGAGGTCTTAGAGGATTTTAGACGTTATTTTCGAATCCTCACATTTCGGGCCTTGATCTTAGCTATCTCTGTCAAAACTCAACCGATTTTGAATCGGAATACCATTTAATTCAATAATTTTCATTTATATCGACTCTGCATCAAAATAATCTTGATTTCGTCAATTTAAAATTTTTTCATTTATTTTTTGTTTTTGCATTTTCTGGCGTTTCTAGAGGTCTTAGAGGATTTTAGACGTTATTTTCGAATCCTCACATTTCGGGCCTTGATCTTAGCTATCTCTGTCAAAACTCAACCGATTTTGAATCGGAATACCATTTAATTCAATAATTTTCATTTATATCGACTCTGCATCAAAATAATCTTGATTTCGTCAATTTAAAATTTTTTCATTTATTTTTTGTTTTTGCATTTTCTGGCGTTTCTAGAGGTCTTAGAGGATTTTAGACGTTATTTTCGAATCCTCACATTTCGGGCCTTGATCTTAGCTATCTCTGTCAAAACTCAACCGATTTTGAATCGGAATACCATTTAATTCAATAATTTTCATTTATATCGACTCTGCATCAAAATAATCTTGATTTCGTCAATTTAAAATTTTTTCATTTATTTTTTGTTTTTGCATTTTCTGGCGTTTCTAGAGGTCTTAGAGGATTTTAGACGTTATTTTCGAATCCTCACATTTCGGGCCTTGATCTTAGCTATCTCTGTCAAAACTCAACCGATTTTGAATCGGAATACCATTTAATTCAATAATTTTCATTTATATCGACTCTGCATCAAAATAATCTTGATTTCGTCAATTTAAAATTTTTTCATTTATTTTTTGTTTTTGCATTTTCTGGCGTTTCTAGAGGTCTTAGAGGATTTTAGACGTTATTTTCGAATCCTCACATTTCGGGCCTTGATCTTAGCTATCTCTGTCAAAACTCAACCGATTTTGAATCGGAATACCATTTAATTCAATAATTTTCATTTATATCGACTCTGCATCAAAATAATCTTGATTTCGTCAATTTAAAATTTTTTCATTTATTTTTTGTTTTTGCATTTTCTGGCGTTTCTAGAGGTCTTAGAGGATTTTAGACGTTATTTTCGAATCCTCACATTTCGGGCCTTGATCTTAGCTATCTCTGTCAAAACTCAACCGATTTTGAATCGGAATACCATTTAATTCAATAATTTTCATTTATATCGACTCTGCATCAAAATAATCTTGATTTCGTCAATTTAAAATTTTTTCATTTATTTTTTGTTTTTGCATTTTCTGGCGTTTCTAGAGGTCTTAGAGGATTTTAGACGTTATTTTTGAATCCTCACATTTCGGGCCTTGATCTTAGCTATCTCTGTCAAAACTCAACCGATTTTGAATCGGAATACCATTTAATTCAATAATTTTCATTTATATCGACTCTGCATCAAAATAATCTTGATTTCGTCAATTTAAAATTTTTTCATTTAATTTTTTGTTTTTGCATTTTCTGGCGTTTCTAGAGGTCTTAGAGGATTTTAGACGTTATTTTCGAATCCTCACATTTCGGGCCTTGATCTTAGCTATCTCTGTCAAAACTCAACCGATTTTGAATCGGAATACCATTTAATTCAATAATTTTCATTTATATCGACTCTGCATCAAAATAATCTTGATTTCGTCAATTTAAAATTTTTTCATTTATTTTTTGTTTTTGCATTTTCTGGCGTTTCTAGAGGTCTTAGAGGATTTTAGACGTTATTTTCGAATCCTCACATTTCGGGCCTTGATCTTAGCTATCTCTGTCAAAACTCAACCGATTTTGAATCGGAATACCATTTAATTCAATAATTTTCATTTATATCGACTCTGCATCAAAATAATCTTGATTTCGTCAATTTAAAATTTTTTCATTTATTTTTTGTTTTTGCATTTTCTGGCGTTTCTAGAGGTCTTAGAGGATTTTAGACCTTATTTTCGAATCCTCACATTTCGGGCCTTGATCTTAGCTATCTCTGTCAAAACTCAACCGATTTTGAATCGGAATACCATTTAATTCAATAATTTTCATTTATATCGACTCTGCATCAAAATAATCTTGATTTCGTCAATTTAAAATTTTTTCATTTATTTTTTGTTTTTGCATTTTCTGGCGTTTCTAGAGGTCTTAGAGGATTTTAGACGTTATTTTCGAATCCTCACATTTCGGGCCTTGATCTTAGCTATCTCTGTCAAAACTCAACCGATTTTGAATCGGAATACCATTTAATTCAATAATTTTCATTTATATCGACTCTGCATCAAAATAATCTTGATTTCGTCAATTTAAAATTTTTTCATTTATTTTTTGTTTTTGCATTTTCTGGCGTTTCTAGAGGTCTTAGAGGATTTTAGACGTTATTTTCGAATCCTCACATTTCGGGCCTTGATCTTAGCTATCTCTGTCAAAACTCAACCGATTTTGAATCGGAATACCATTTAATTCAATAATTTTCATTTATATCGACTCTGCATCAAAATAATCTTGATTTCGTCAATTTAAAATTTTTTCATTTATTTTTTGTTTTTGCATTTTCTGGCGTTTCTAGAGGTCTTAGAGGATTTTAGACGTTATTTTCGAATCCTCACATTTCGGGCCTTGATCTTAGCTATCTCTGTCAAAACTCAACCGATTTTGAATCGGAATACCATTTAATTCAATAATTTTCATTTATATCGACTCTGCATCAAAATAATCTTGATTTCGTCAATTTAAAATTTTTTCATTTATTTTTTGTTTTTGCATTTTCTGGCGTTTCTAGAGGTCTTAGAGGATTTTAGACGTTATTTTCGAATCCTCACATTTCGGGCCTTGATCTTAGCTATCTCTGTCAAAACTCAACCGATTTTGAATCAGAATACCATTTAATTCAATAATTTTCATTTATATCGACTCTGCATCAAAATAATCTTGATTTCGTCAATTTACAATTTTTAGACCCCGTACTCTAAAAAAAGAGTATGGGGGTCTATTAAGTTTGTCTGAAGCGAAATGTGCGTAACAGGCAGAAGGAGGCTTTTCCGACCCTATAAAGTCTATATATTCTTGATCAGCATCAACAGCCGAGACGATATAGCGATGTCCGTCTGTCCGTCTGTCTGTCTGTCCGTCTGTTCGTCTGTCCGTCCGTCTGTATGATCACCTAGATCTTTTAAACTACAAGAGCTAGAGCCACCAAATTTGGAATGAAAATCCGTCTGCTTCGCGAGCAGATCAAGTTTATTTCAAATCTTTGCCACGCCCCTTACCGCCCCCGCAAATTGTAAAACACTATTTTCACATCACCATAACTTGAAAACGACTAAAGCTAGGGAGACCAAATTTACACATTATGTGTATGGTACCTATATAACTATCCTCACCAAATTTGGTCCGGATCGGACAACTATAGCCTATAGCTCCCATAGGACAAATCGGTCAAAAATGGGTAATTTGTATGGAGACATGAAGTCTTAGTTGAGCAATTGCAACCAAACTAACACATTATGTGTATGGAACCATTATAACTATCCTCACCAAGTTTGGTCTGGATCGGGCCTATAGCTCCCATAGAACAAATCGTTCGAAAACTACTTATTTGTATGGTAAAACGCGCACTAGAATGAGTACGGGGTCTTTTACAGTCGGCTCGCTCGACTGTAGCCTTTTTTACTTGTTTCATTTAATTTTTTGTTTTTGCATTTTCTGGCGTTTCTAGAGGTCTTAGAGGATTTTAGACGGTATTTTCGAATCCTCACATTTCGGGCCTTGATCTTAGCTATCTCTGTCAAAACTCAACCGATTTTGAATCGGAATACCATTTAATTCAATAATTTTCATTTATATCGACTCTGCATCAAAATAATCTTGATTTCGTCAATTTAAAATTTTTCATTTATTTTTTGTTTTTGCATTTTCTGGCGTTTCTAGAGGTCTTAGAGGATTTTAGACGTTATTTTCGAATCCTCACATTTCGGGCCTTGATCTTAGCTATCTCTGTCAAAACTCAACCGATTTTGAATCGGAATACCATTTAATTCAATAATTTTCATTAATATCGACTCTGCATCAAAATAATCTTGATTTCGTCAATTCAAAATTTTTTCATTTATTTTTTGTTTTTGCATTTTCTGGCGTTTCTAGAGGTCTTAGACGATTTTAGACGTTATTTTCGAATCCTCACATTTCGGGCCTTGATCTTAGCTATCTCTGTCAAAACTCAACCGATTTTGAATCAGAATACCATTTAATTCAATAATTTTCATTTATATCGACTCTGCATCAAAATAATCTTGATTTCGTCAATTTAAAATTTTTTCATTTATTTTTTGTTTTTGCATTTTCTGGCTTTTCTAGAGGTCTTAGACGATTTTAGACGTTATTTTCGAATCCTCACATTTCAGGCCTTGATCTTAGCTATCTCTGTCAAAACTCAACCGATTTTGAATCGGAATACCATTTAATTCAATAATTTTCATTAATATCGACTCTGCATCAAAATAATCTTGATTTCGTCAAGTTAAAATTTATTCATTTATTTTTTGTTTTTGCATTTTCTGGCGTTTCTAGAGGTCTTAGACGATTTTAGACGTTATTTTCGAATCCTCACATTTCGGGCCTTGATCTTAGCTATCTCTGTCAAAACTCAACCGATTTTGAATCGGAATACCATTTAATTCAATAATTTTCATTTATATCGACTCTGCATCAAAATAATCTTGATTTCGTCAATTTAAAATTTTTTCATTTATTTTTTGTTTTTGCATTTTCTGGCGTTTCTAGAGGTCTTAGAGGATTTTAGACGTTATTTTCGAATCCTCACATTTCGGGCCTTGATCTTGGCTATCTCTGTCAAAACTCAACCGATTTTGAATCGGAATACCATTTAATTCAATAATTTTCATTTATATTGACTCTGCATCAAAATAATCTTGATTTCGTCAATTTAAAATTTTTTCATTTATTTTTTGTTTTTGCATTTTCTGGCGTTTCTAGAGGTCTTAGAGGATTTTAGACGTTATTTTCGAATCCTCACATTTCGGGCCTTGATCTTAGCTATCTCTGTCAAAACTCAACCGATTTTGAATCAGAATACTATTTAATTCAATAATTTTCATTTATATCGACTCTGCATCAAAATAATCTTGATTTCGTCAATTTACAATTTTTAGACCCCGTACTCTAAAAAAGAGTATGGGGGTCTATTAAGTTTGTCTGAAGCGAAATGTGCGTAACAGGCAGAAGGAGGCTTTTCCGACCCTATAAAGTCTATATATTCTTGATCAGCATCAACAGCCGAGACGATATAGCGATGTCCGTCTGTCCGTCTGTCTGTCTGTCCGTCTGTCCGTCCGTCTGTATGATCACCTAGATCTTTTAAACTACAAGAGCTAGAGCCACCAAATTTGGAATGAAAATCCGTCTGCTTCGCGAGCAGATCAAGTTTATTTCAAATCTTTGCCACGCCCCTTACCGCCCCCGCAAATTGTAAAACACTATTTTTCACATCACCATAACTTGAAAACGACTAAAGCTAGGGAGACCAAATTTACACATTATGTGTATGGTACCTATATAACTATCCTCACCAAATTTGGTCCGGATCGGACAACTATAGCCTATAGCTCCCATAGGACAAATCGGTCAAAAATGGGTAATTTGTATGGAGACATGAAGTTTTAGTTGAGCAATTGCAACCAAACTAACACATTATGTGTATGGTACCATTATAACTATACTCACCAAGTTTGGTCCGGATCGGACAACTACATCCTATAGCTCCCATAAGACAAATCGGTCGAAAATGGGTGATTTGTATGGAGACATGAAGTCTTAGTTGAGCAATTGCAACCAAACTAACACATTATGTGTATGGAACCATTATAACTATCCTCACCAAGTTTGGTCTGGATCGGGCCTATAGCTCCCATAGAACAAATCGTTCGAAAACTACTTATTTGTATGGTAAAACGCGCACTAGAATGAGTACGGGGTCTTTTACAGTCGGCTCGCTCGACTGTAGCCTTTTTTACTTGTTTCATTTAATTTTTTGTTTTTGCATTTTCTGGCGTTTCTAGAGGTCTTAGAGGATTTTAGACGGTATTTTCGAATCCTCACATTTCGGGCCTTGATCTTAGCTATCTCTGTCAAAACTCAACCGATTTTGAATCGGAATACCATTTAATTCAATAATTTTCATTTATATCGACTCTGCATCAAAATAATCTTGATTTCGTCAATTTAAAATTTTTTCATTTATTTTTTGTTTTTGCATTTTCTGGCGTTTCTAGAGGTCTTAGACGATTTTAGACGTTATTTTCGAATCCTCACATTTCGGGCCTTGATCTTAGCTATCTCTGTCAAAACTCAACCGATTTTGAATCGGAATACCATTTAATTCAATAATTTTCATTAATATCGACTCTGCATCAAAATAATCTTGATTTCGTCATTTTAAAATTTATTCATTTATTTTTTGTTTTTGCATTTTCTGGCGTTTCTAGAGGTCTTAGAGGATTTTAGACGTTATTTTCGAATCCTCACATTTCGGGCCTTGATATTAGCTATCTCTGTCAAAACTCAACCGATTTTGAATCGGAATACCATTTAATTCAATAATTTTCATTTATATCGACTCTGCATCAAAATAATCTTGATTTCGTCAATTTAAAATTTTTTTCATTTATTTTTTGTTTTTGCATTTTCTGGCGTTTCTAGAGGTCTTAGACGATTTTAGACGTTATTTTCGAATCCTCACATTTCGGGCCTTGATCTTAGCTATCTCTGTCAAAACTCAACCGATTTTGAATCAGAATACCATTTAATTCAATAATTTTCATTTATATCGACTCTGCATCAAAATAATCTTGATTTTGTAAATTTAAAATTTTTTCATTTATTTTTTGTTTTTGCATTTTCTGGCGTTTCTAGAGGTCTTAGAGGATTTTAGACGTTAATTTCGAATCCTCACATTTCGGGCCTTGATATTAGCTATCTCTGTCAAAACTCAACCGATTTTGAATCGGAATACCATTTAATTCAATAATTTTCATTTATATCGACTCTGCATCAAAATAATCTTGATTTCGTCAATTTACCAATTTTTAGACCCCGTACTCTAAAAAAAGAGTATGGGGGTCTATTAAGTTTGTCTGAAGCGAAATGTGCGTAACAGGCAGAAGGAGGCTTTTCCGACCCTATAAAGTCTATATATTCTTGATCAGCATCAACAGCCGAGACGATATAGCGATGTCCGTCTGTCCGTCTGTCTGTCTGTCCGTCTGTCCGTCCGTCTGTATGATCACCTAGATCTTTTAAACTACAAGAGCTAGAGCCACCAAATTTGGAATGAAAATCCGTCTGCTTCGCGAGCAGATCAAGTTTATTTCAAATCTTTGCCACGCCCCTTACCGCCCCCGCAAATTGTAAAACACTATTTTCACATCACCATAACTTGAAAACGACTAAAGCTAGGGAGACCAAATTTACACATTATGTGTATGGTACCTATATAACTATCCTCACCAAATTTGGTCCGGATCGGACAACTATAGCCTATAGCTCCCATAGGACAAATCGGTCAAAAATGGGTAATTTGTATGGAGACATGAAGTTTTAGTTGAGCAATTGCAACCAAACTAACACATTATGTGTATGGTACCATTATAACTATACTCACCAAGTTTGGTCCGGATCGGACAACTACATCCTATAGCTCCCATAAGACAAATCGGTCGAAAATGGGTGATTTGTATGGAGACATGAAGTCTTAGTTGAGCAATTGCAACCAAACTAACACATTATGTGTATGGAACCATTATAACTATCCTCACCAAGTTTGGTCTGGATCGGGCCTATAGCTCCCATAGAACAAATCGTTCGAAAACTACTTATTTGTATGGTAAAACGCGCACTAGAATGAGTACGGGGTCTTTTACAGTCGGCTCGCTCGACTGTAGCCTTTTTTACTTGTTTCATTTAATTTTTTGTTTTTGCATTTTCTGGCGTTTCTAGAGGTCTTAGAGGATTTTAGACGGTATTTTCGAATCCTCACATTTCGGGCCTTGATCTTAGCTATCTCTGTCAAAACTCAACCGATTTTGAATCGGAATACCATTTAATTCAATAATTTTCATTTATATCGACTCTGCATCAAAATAATCTTGATTTCGTCAATTTAAAATTTTTTCATTTATTTTTTGTTTTTGCATTTTCTGGCGTTTCTAGAGGTCTTAGACGATTTTAGACGTTATTTTCGAATCCTCACATTTCGGGCCTTGATCTTAGCTATCTCTGTCAAAACTCAACCGATTTTGAATCGGAATACCATTTAATTCAATAATTTTCATTTATATCGACTCTGCATCAAAATAATCTTGATTTCGTCATTTTAAAATTTTTTCATTTATTTTTTGTTTTTTGCATTTTCTGGCGTTTCTAGAGGTCTTAGAGGATTTTAGACGTTATTTTCGAATCCTCACATTTCGGGCCTTGATCTTAGCTATCTCTGTCAAAACTCAACCGATTTTGAATCGGAATACCATTTAATTCAATAATTTTCATTTATATCGACTCTGCATCAAAATAATCTTGATTTCGTCAATTTAAAATTTTTTTCATTTATTTTTTGTTTTTGCATTTTCTGGCGTTTCTAGAGGTCTTAGACGATTTTAGACGTTATTTTCGAATCCTCACATTTCGGGCCTTGATCTTAGCTATCTCTGTCAAAACTCAACCGATTTTGAATCAGAATACCATTTAATTCAATAATTTTCATTTATATCGACTCTGCATCAAAATAATCTTGATTTCGTCAATTTAAAATTTTTTCATTTATTTTTTGTTTTTGCTTTTTCTGGCGTTTCTAGAGGTCTTAGAGGATTTTAGACGTTATTTTCGAATCCTCACATTTCGGGCCTTGATCTTAGCTATCTCTGTCAAAACTCAACCGATTTTGAATCGGAATACCATTTAATTCAATAATTTTCATTTATATCGACTCTGCATCAAAATAATCTTGATTTCGTCAATTTAAAATGTTTTCATTTATTTTTTGTTTTTGCATTTTCTGGCGTTTCTAGAGGTCTTAGAGGATTTTAGACGTTATTTTCGAATCCTCACATTTCGGGCCTTGATCTTAGCTATCTCTGTCAAAACTCAACCGATTTTGAATCGGAATACCGTTTAATTCAATAATTTTCATTTATATCGACTCTGCATCAAAATAATCTTGATTTCGTCAATTTAAAATTTTTTCATTTATATTTTGTTTTTGCATTTTCTGGCGGTTCTAGAGGTCTTAGAGGATTTTAGACGTTATTTTCGAATCCTCACATTTCGGGCCTTGATCTTAGCTATCTCTGTCAAAACTCAACCGATTTTGAATCGGAAGACCATTTAATTCAATAATTTTCATTAATATCGACTCTGCATCAAAATAATCTTGATTTCGTCAATTTAAAATTTATTCATTTATTTTTTGTTTTTTGCATTTTCTGGCGTTTCTAGAGGTCTTAGAGGATTTTAGACCTTATTTTCGAATCCTCACATTTCGGGCCTTGATCTTAGCTATCTCTGTCAAAACTCAACCGATTTTGAATCAGAATACCATTTAATTCAATAATTTTCATTTATATCGACTCTGCATCAAAATAATCTTGATTTCGTCAATTTAAAATTTTTTCATTTATTTTTTGTTTTTGCATTTTCTGGCGTTTCTAGAGGTCTTAGAGGATTTTAGACGTTATTTTCGAATCCTCACATTTCGGGCCTTGATCTTAGCTATCTCTGTCAAAACTCAACCGATTTTGAATCGGAATACCATTTAATTCAATAATTTTCATTTATATCGACTCTGCATCAAAATAATCTTGATTTCGTCAATTTAAAATTTTTTCATTTATTTTTTGTTTTTGCATTTTCTGGCGTTTCTAGAGGTCTTAGAGGATTTTAGACGTTATTTTCGAATCCTCACATTTCAGGCCTTGATCTTAGCTATCTCTGTCAAAACTCAACCGATTTTGAATCGGAATACCATTTAATTCAATAATTTTCATTTATATCGACTCTGCATCAAAATAATCTTGATTTCGTCAATTTAAAATTTTTTCATTTATTTTTTGTTTTTGCATTTTCTGGCGTTTCTAGAGGTCTTAGAGGATTTTAGACGTTATTTTCGAATCCTCACATTTCAGGCCTTGATCTTAGCTATCTCTATCAAAACTCAACCGATTTTGAATCGGAATACCATTTAATTCAATAATTTTCATTTATATCGACTCTGCATCAAAATAATCTTGATTTCGTCATTTTAAAATTTTTTCATTTATTTTTTGTTTTTGCATTTTCTGGCGTTTCTAGAGGTCTTAGAGGATTTTAGACGTTATTTTCGAATCCTCACATTTCGGGCCTTGATCTTAGCTATCTCTGTCAAAACTCAACCGATTTTGAATCGGAATACCATTTAATTCAATAATTTTCATTTATATCGACTCTGCATCAAAATAATCTTGATTTCGTCAATTTAAAATTTTTTCATTTATTTTTTGTTTTTGCATTTTCTGGCGTTTCTAGAGGTCTTAGAGGATTTTAGACGTTATTTTCGAATCCTCACATTTCGGGCCTTGATCTTAGCTATCTCTGTCAAAACTCAACCGATTTTGAATCGGAATACCATTTAATTCAATAATTTTCATTTATATCGACTCTGCATCAAAATAATCTTGATTTCGTCAATTTAAAATTTTTTCATTTATTTTTTGTTTTTGCATTTTCTGGCGTTTCTAGAGGTCTTAGAGGATTTTAGACGTTATTTTCGAATCCTCACATTTCAGGCCTTGATCTTAGCTATCTCTGTCAAAACTCAACCGATTTTGAATCGGAATACCATTTAATTCAATAATTTTCATTTATATCGACTCTGCATCAAAATAATCTTGATTTCGTCAATTTAAAATTTTTTCATTTATTTTTTGTTTTTGCATTTTCTGGCGTTTCTAGAGGTCTTAGACGATTTTAGACGTTATTTTCGAATCCTCACATTTCAGGCCTTGATCTTAGCTATCTCTATCAAAACTCAACCGATTTTGAATCGGAATACCATTTAATTCAATAATTTTCATTTATATCGACTCTGCATCAAAATAATCTTGATTTCGTCATTTTAAAATTTTTTCATTTATTTTTTGTTTTTGCATTTTCTGGCGTTTCTAGAGGTCTTAGAGGATTTTAGACGTTATTTTCGAATCCTCACATTTCGGGCCTTGATCTTAGCTATCTCTGTCAAAACTCAACCGATTTTGAATCGGAATACCATTTAATTCAATAATTTTCATTTATATCGACTCTGCATCAAAATAATCTTGATTTCGTCAATTTAAAATTTTTCATTTATTTTTTGTTTTTGCATTTTCTGGCGTTTCTAGAGGTCTTAGACGATTTTAGACGTTATTTTCGAATCCTCACATTTCAGGCCTTGATCTTAGCTATCTCTGTCAAAACTCAACCGATTTTGAATCAGAATACCATTTAATTCAATAATTTTCATTTATATCGACTCTGCATCAAAATAATCTTGATTTCGTCAATTTAAAATTTTTTCATTTATTTTTTGTTTTTGCTTTTTCTGGCGTTTCTAGAGGTCTTAGAGGATTTTAGACGTTATTTTCGAATCCTCACATTTCGGGCCTTGATCTTAGCTATCTCTGTCAAAACTCAACCGATTTTGAATCGGAATACCATTTAATTCAATAATTTTCATTTATATCGACTCTGCATCAAAATAATCTTGATTTCGTCAATTTAAAATGTTTTCATTTATTTTTAGACCCCGTACTCTAAAAAAGAGTAGAGGGGTCTATTAAGTTTGTCTGAAGCGAAATGTGCGTAACAGGCAGAAGGAGGCGTGGCCGACCCCATAAAGTATATATATTCTTGTTCAGCATCAACAGCCGAGTCGATATAGCGATGTCCGTCTGTCCGTCTGTCTGTCTGTCCGTCCGTATGAACACCTGGATCTTCTAAACTACAAGAGCTAGAGCAGCCAAATTTGGAATGAAAGTCCGTCTATATGTCAGGCAGGTTAAGTTTATTTCAAATTTTTGCCACGCCCCCTACCGCCCCCGCAAATTGTAAAAAACTATTTTCACATGACCATAACTTGAAAACGACTAGAGCTAGAGAGACCAAATTCACACATTATGTGTATGGTACCAGTATAACTATCCTCACCAAGTTTGATCCGGATCGGACAACTATAGCCTATAGCTCCCATTGGACAAATCGGTCAAAAATAAAAAATTTGTATGAAGACATGTAGTGTTATTGGAGCGATCGCAACCAAACTTACAGAGAATGTGTGAATAATTATTAAAAGTATCCTCACCAAATTTGGTCCAAATCGGACAACAATAACATATAAAACAAATTAATCAAAAACGCTGAATTTTATGAATAAATTGTTTGTTTACACTTGCTTGCAATAAAAGATTTAACTCTACGTTAAGCTACTGCAACTTCAAAAGGAGCGTAGTCTAGGTAGTAGAGATGCGCGCTTCGTGCGTGTTGGTTAGCCGGGATCCCGAGTTCGAATCCAGTCAGTGACAAATGCTATTTGTTTACTTTTTAAATTTTAATTATTTACATAAACTTCAATGCGGAGTGTGGTCTAAGTAGTAAAGATGCCTGATCTAATTCTTCGCACTTGTATGTGAACCCGAGCGCCGTCAGGGACATTTTATTAATTTTTGTTATATAACAAAATTTCGAAAAAATATTACATGTAATAGCAGATAGTTGAGCACTTTTAAGAGAGGGGCGTGGTGCAGCTGTTAGGGCTCTGACGCGTGTGAGTAAAGTCCGGGGTTCAAATCCCGTCAGTGAATTATTTTGATTATTATTATTTTTTTTTATTTCAATCTAAATTTCAAATAATAATTTAGAATTGTAAAATAATAATTTCAAATTGTAAGGCATGGCTTATTTTTAAAATAAGCCAAGTAAGGAAATTGTGCATTTAATTGTGTATATATTTACATATATTTGTATATAGAAATGTATGTATACAAAATGTGAATCACTCCACTTTTCTTCTTTTTCGTATGGAAAATGCGCACTTCTGTGAGTACGGGGTCTTAAACAGTCGGCTCGCTCGACTGTAGCCTTTCTTACTTGTTTGTTTTTGCATTTTCTGGCGTTTCTAGAGGTCTTAGAGGATTTTAGACGTTATTTTCGAATCCTCACATTTCGGGCCTTGATCTTAGCTATCTCTGTCAAAACTCAACCGATTTTGAATCAGAATACCATTTAATTCAATAATTTTCATTTATATCGACTCTGCATCAAAATAATCTTGATTTCGTCAATTTAAAATTTTTTCATTTATTTTTTGTTTTTGCATTTTCTGGCGTTTCTAGAGGTCTTAGAGGATTTTAGACGTTATTTTCGAATCCTCACATTTCGGGCCTTGATCTTAGCTATCTCTGTCAAAACTCAACCGATTTTGAATCGGAATACCATTTAATTCAATAATTTTCATTTATATCGACTCTGCATCAAAATAATCTTGATTTCGTCAATTTAAAATTTTTTCATTTATTTTTTGTTTTTGCATTTTCTGGCGTTTCTAGAGGTCTTAGAGGATTTTAGACGTTATTTTCGAATCCTCACATTTCGGGCCTTGATCTTAGCTATCTCTGTCAAAACTCAACCGATTTTGAATCGGAATACCATTTAATTCAATAATTTTCATTTATATCGACTCTGCATCAAAATAATCTTGATTTCGTCAATTTAAAATTTTTTCATTTATTTTTTGTTTTTGCATTTTCTGGCGTTTCTAGAGGTCTTAGAGGATTTTAGACGTTATTTTCGAATCCTCACATTTCGGGCCTTGATCTTAGCTATCTCTGTCAAAACTCAACCGATTTTGAATCAGAATACCATTTAATTCAATAATTTTCATTTATATCGACTCTGCATCAAAATAATCTTGATTTCGTCAATTTAAAATTTTTTCATTTATTTTTTGTTTTTGCATTTTCTGGCGTTTCTAGAGGTCTTAGAGGATTTTAGACGTTATTTTCGAATCCTCACATTTCGGGCCTTGATCTTAGCTATCTCTGTCAAAACTCAACCGATTTTGAATCGGAATACCATTTAATTCAATAATTTTCATTTATATCGACTCTGCATCAAAATAATCTTGATTTCGTCAATTTAAAATTTTTTCATTTATTTTTTGTTTTTGCATTTTCTGGCGTTTCTAGAGGTCTTAGAGGATTTTAGACGTTATTTTCGAATCCTCACATTTCGGGCCTTGATCTTAGCTATCTCTGTCAAAACTCAACCGATTTTGAATCGGAATACCATTTAATTCAATAATTTTCATTTATATCGACTCTGCATCAAAATAATCTTGATTTCGTCAATTTAAAATTTTTTCATTTATTTTTTGTTTTTGCATTTTCTGGCGTTTCTAGAGGTCTTAGAGGATTTTAGACGTTATTTTCGAATCCTCACATTTCGGGCCTTGATCTTAGCTATCTCTGTCGAAACTCAACCGATTTTGAATCGGAATACCATTTAATTCAATAATTTTCATTTATATCGACTCTGCATCAAAATAATCTTGATTTCGTCAATTTAAAATTTTTTCATTTATTTTTTGTTTTTGCATTTTCTGGCGTTTCTAGAGGTCTTAGACGATTTTAGACGTTATTTTCGAATCCTCACATTTCAGGCCTTGATCTTAGCTATCTCTGTCAAAACTCAACCGATTTTGAATCAGAATACCATTTAATTCAATAATTTTCATTTATATCGACTCTGCATCAAAATAATCTTGATTTCGTCAATTTAAAATTTTTTCATTTATTTTTTGTTTTTGCTTTTTCTGGCGTTTCTAGAGGTCTTAGAGGATTTTAGACGTTATTTTCGAATCCTCACATTTCGGGCCTTGATCTTAGCTATCTCTGTCAAAACTCAACCGATTTTGAATCGGAATACCATTTAATTCAATAATTTTCATTTATATCGACTCTGCATCAAAATAATCTTGATTTCGTCAATTTAAAATGTTTTCATTTATATTTTGTTTTTGCATTTTCTGGCGGTTCTAGAGGTCTTAGAGGATTTTAGACGTTATTTTCGAATCCTCACATTTCGGGCCTTGATCTTAGCTATCTCTGTCAAAACTCAACCGATTTTGAATCGGAAGACCATTTAATTCAATAATTTTCATTAATATCGACTCTGCATCAAAATAATCTTGATTTCGTCAATTTAAAATTTATTCATTTATTTTTTGTTTTTTGCATTTTCTGGCGTTTCTAGAGGTCTTAGAGGATTTTAGACCTTATTTTCGAATCCTCACATTTCGGGCCTTGATCTTAGCTATCTCTGTCAAAACTCAACCGATTTTGAATCAGAATACCATTTAATTCAATAATTTTCATTTATATCGACTCTGCATCAAAATAATCTTGATTTCGTCAATTTAAAATTTTTTCATTTATTTTTTGTTTTTGCATTTTCTGGCGTTTCTAGAGGTCTTAGAGGATTTTAGACGTTATTTTCGAATCCTCACATTTCGGGCCTTGATCTTAGCTATCTCTGTCAAAACTCAACCGATTTTGAATCGGAATACCATTTAATTCAATAATTTTCATTTATATCGACTCTGCATCAAAATAATCTTGATTTCGTCAATTTAAAATTTTTTCATTTATTTTTTGTTTTTGCATTTTCTGGCGTTTCTAGAGGTCTTAGAGAATTTTAGACGTTATTTTCGAATCCTCACATTTCAGGCCTTGATCTTAGCTATCTCTGTCAAAACTCAACCGATTTTGAATCGGAATACCATTTAATTCAATAATTTTCATTTATATCGACTCTGCATCAAAATAATCTTGATTTCGTCAATTTAAAATTTTTTCATTTATTTTTTGTTTTTGCATTTTCTGGCGTTTCTAGAGGTCTTAGAGGATTTTAGACGTTATTTTCGAATCCTCACATTTCAGGCCTTGATCTTAGCTATCTCTATCAAAACTCAACCGATTTTGAATCGGAATACCATTTAATTCAATAATTTTCATTAATATCGACTCTGCATCAAAATAATCTTGATTTCGTCATTTTAAAATTTATTCATTTATTTTTTGTTTTTGCATTTTCTGGCGTTTCTAGAGGTCTTAGAGGATTTTAGACGTTATTTTCGAATCCTCACATTTCGGGCCTTGATCTTAGCTATCTCTGTCAAAAACTCAACCGATTTTGAATCGGAATACCATTTAATTCAATAATTTTCATTTATATCGACTCTGCATCAAAATAATCTTGATTTCGTCAATTTAAAATTTTTTCATTTATTTTTTGTTTTTGCATTTTCTGGCGTTTCTAGAGGTCTTAGAGGATTTTAGACGTTTTTTCGAATCCTCACATTTCGGGCCTTGATCTTAGCTATCTCTGTCAAAACTCAACCGATTTTGAATCGGAATACCATTTAATTCAATAATTTTCATTTATATCGACTCTGCATCAAAATAATCTTGATTTCGTCAATTTAAAATTTTTTCATTTATTTTTTGTTTTTGCATTTTCTGGCGTTTCTAGAGGTCTTAGAGGATTTTAGACGTTATTTTCGAATCCTCACATTTCAGGCCTTGATCTTAGCTATCTCTGTCAAAACTCAACCGATTTTGAATCGGAATACCATTTAATTCAATAATTTTCATTTATATCGACTCTGCATCAAAATAATCTTGATTTCGTCAATTTAAAATTTTTTCATTTATTTTTTGTTTTTGCATTTTCTGGCGTTTCTAGAGGTCTTAGACGATTTTAGACGTTATTTTCGAATCCTCACATTTCAGGCCTTGATCTTAGCTATCTCTATCAAAACTCAACCGATTTTGAATCGGAATACCATTTAATTCAATAATTTTCATTAATATCGACTCTGCATCAAAATAATCTTGATTTCGTCATTTTAAAATTTATTCATTTATTTTTTTGTTTTTGCATTTTCTGGCGTTTCTAGAGGTCTTAGAGGATTTTAGACGTTATTTTCGAATCCTCACATTTCGGGCCTTGATCTTAGCTATCTCTGTCAAAACTCAACCGATTTTGAATCGGAATACCATTTAATTCAATAATTTTCATTTATATCGACTCTGCATCAAAATAATCTTGATTTCGTCAATTTAAAATTTTTTCATTTATTTTTTGTTTTTGCATTTTCTGGCGTTTCTAGAGGTCTTAGACGATTTTAGACGTTATTTTCGAATCCTCACATTTCAGGCCTTGATCTTAGCTATCTCTGTCAAAACTCAACCGATTTTGAATCAGAATACCATTTAATTCAATAATTTTCATTTATATCGACTCTGCATCAAAATAATCTTGATTTCGTCAATTTAAAATTTTTTCATTTATTTTTATACTCTCTGCAAGAGAGAGTATATTGGGTTTGTGCAAAAAAAAAAGTATGTAACAGGCAGAAGGAGGCGTGGCAGACCCCATAAAGTATATATATTCTTGATCAGCATCACAAGCCGAGTCGATATAGCCATGTCCGTCTGTCCGTCTGTCTGTCTGTCTGTCTGTCCGTCTGTCCGTCTGTCCGTCTGTCCGTCTGTCTGTCCGTATGAACAAACAGATTTCAGAGATGGTAAGAGCTACAAGTTTGAATTTGGTCTCTATCGACTCGATATTTAGTCAGTCAATACAAGAATCTTTTTTTTTTTCGATGCCACGCCCCGTTCGCCCACAATGAGCAAAAAACTAGAAACACCTCGGAAAAAATTGGTGTTTTAGGCGAATATCTCAATAACTATAGCACTTAGGAATACCCTTTTTGGTATGGAGGTTCCTAGAGACGGCATAAATGCATTGTCATTAAAAATTTTGGACTGCCACGCCCCCTTTTCCCACAAGAAATAAAATAATTTGCAAACTTCAATGCCGATTTTAAGGCATATGTTCTTATCGTACAGTATTGTTATTTCACATTCGTTTGAAGACTACGTATATCAAACTATCCTGAAAGTTGCATATAAATCGGACTATAAACAAAAGAGCTAGACATGTAAGAAAGTTGATAATTGAACGCAATGCCAATGCATGTGTGCAAGCGAGATAGAAACATACAAACATGTGAGCGAACGTTTTCGCTGCTTTCTAGCGGCAGCGCTGCTCGCGAAAGCTGACTGTGCCGACCAATTGTATATGTATAACATATACACACATACATATGTGCGTGCATACTTATAATGTTAAGTGTGTATGCGTGTGTAAACATACAATCAGATGTTTTTGTTTTAACGTGTTTTGTTGCAAGTATCAATTGATATACTTGGATACCGATTTTATTAAATGATCGGGAATAAATTGCAGAGAGTATTCTACGGTCGGGCGTGCTCGACTGTACTTTTCTTTCTTGTTTGTTTTTGCTTTTTCTGGCGTTTCTAGAGGTCTTAGAGGATTTTAGACGTTATTTTCGAATCCTCACATTTCGGGCCTTGATCTTAGCTATCTCTGTCAAAACTCAACCGATTTTGAATCAAAATACCATTTAATTCAATAATTTTCATTTATATCGACTCTGCATCAAAATAATCTTGATTTCGTCAATTTAAAATGTTTTCATTTATTTTTAGACCCCGTACTCTAAAAAAGAGTAGAGGGGTCTATTAAGTTTGTCTGAAGCGAAATGTGCGTAACAGGCAGAAGGAGGCGTGGCCGACCCCATAAAGTATATATATTCTTGTTCAGCATCAACAGCCGAGTCGATATAGCGATGTCCGTCTGTCCGTCTGTCTGTCTGTCCGTCCGTATGAACACCTGGATCTTCTAAACTACAAGAGCTAGAGCAGCCAAATTTGGAATGAAAGTCCGTCTATATGTCAGGCAGGTTAAGTTTATTTCAAATTTTTGCCACGCCCCCTACCGCCCCCGCAAATTGTAAAAAACTATTTTCACATGACCATAACTTGAAAACGACTAGAGCTAGAGAGACCAAATTCACACATTATGTGTATGGTACCAGTATAACTATCCTCACCAAGTTTGATCCGGATCGGACAACTATAGCCTATAGCTCCCATTGGACAAATCGGTCAAAAATAAAAAATTTGTATGAAGACATGTAGTGTTATTGGAGCGATCGCAACCAAACTTACAGAGAATGTGTGAATAATTATTAAAAGTATCCTCACCAAATTTGGTCCAAATCGGACAACAATAACATATAAAACAAATTAATCAAAAACGCTGAATTTTATGAATAAATTGTTTGTTTACACTTGCTTGCAATAAAAGATTTAACTCTACGTTAAGCTACTGCAACTTCAAAAAGGAGCGTAGTCTAGGTAGTAGAGATGCGCGCTTCGTGCGTGTTGGTTAGCCGGGATCCCGAGTTCGAATCCAGTCAGTGACAAATGCTATTTGTTTACTTTTTTAAATTTTAATTATTTACATAAACTTCAATGCGGAGTGTGGTCTAAGTAGTAAAGATGCCTGATCTAATTCTTCGCACTTGTATGTGAACCCGAGCGCCGACAGGGACATTTTATTAATTTTTGTTATATAACAAAATTTCGAAAAAATATTACATGTAATAGCAGATAGTTGAGCACTTTTAAGAGAGGGGCGTGGTGCAGCTGTTAGGGCTCTGACGCGTGTGAGTAAAGTCCGGGGTTCAAATCCCGTCAGTGAATTATTTTGATTATTATTATTTTTTTTTTATTTCAATCTAAATTTCAAATAATAATTTAGAATTGTAAAATAATAATTTCAAATTGTAAGGCATGGCTTATTTTTAAAATAAGCCAAGTAAGGAAATTGTGCATTTAATTGTGTATATATTTACATATATTTGTATATAGAAATGTATGTATACAAAATGTGAATCACTCCACTTTTCTTCTTTTTCGTATGGAAAATGCGCACTTCTGTGAGTACGGGGTCTTTAACAGTCGGCTCGACTGTAGCTTTTCTTACTTGTTTGTTTTTGCATTTTCTGGCGTTTCTAGAGGTCTTAGAGGATTTTAGACGTTATTTTCGAATCCTCACATTTCGGGCCTTGATCTTAGCTATCTCTGTCAAAACTCAACCGATTTTGAATCAGAATACCATTTAATTCAATAATTTTCATTTATATCGACTCTGCATCAAAATAATCTTGATTTCGTCAATTTAAAATTTTTTCATTTATTTTTTGTTTTTGCATTTTCTGGCGTTTCTAGAGGTCTTAGAGGATTTTAGACGTTATTTTCGAATCCTCACATTTCGGGCCTTGATCTTAGCTATCTCTGTCAAAACTCAACCGATTTTGAATCGGAATACCATTTAATTCAATAATTTTCATTTATATCGACTCTGCATCAAAATAATCTTGATTTCGTCAATTTAAAATTTTTTCATTTATTTTTTGTTTTTGCATTTTCTGGCGTTTCTAGAGGTCTTAGAGGATTTTAGACGTTATTTTCGAATCCTCACATTTCGGGCCTTGATCTTAGCTATCTCTGTCAAAACTCAACCGATTTTGAATCGGAATACCATTTAATTCAATAATTTTCATTTATATCGACTCTGCATCAAAATAATCTTGATTTCGTCAATTTAAAAATTTTTTCATTTATTTTTTGTTTTTGCATTTTCTGGCGTTTCTAGAGGTCTTAGAGGATTTTAGACGTTATTTTCGAATCCTCACATTTCGGGCCTTGATCTTAGCTATCTCTGTCGAAACTCAACCGATTTTGAATCGGAATACCATTTAATTCAATAATTTTCATTTATATCGACTCTGCATCAAAATAATCTTGATTTCGTCAATTTAAAATTTTTTCATTTATTTTTTGTTTTTGCATTTTCTGGCGTTTCTAGAGGTCTTAGACGATTTTAGACGTTATTTTCGAATCCTCACATTTCAGGCCTTGATCTTAGCTATCTCTGTCAAAACTCAACCGATTTTGAATCAGAATACCATTTAATTCAATAATTTTCATTTATATCGACTCTGCATCAAAATAATCTTGATTTCGTCAATTTAAAATTTTTTCATTTATTTTTTGTTTTTGCTTTTTCTGGCGTTTCTAGAGGTCTTAGAGGATTTTAGACGTTATTTTCGAATCCTCACATTTCGGGCCTTGATCTTAGCTATCTCTGTCAAAACTCAACCGATTTTGAATCGGAATACCATTTAATTCAATAATTTTCATTTATATCGACTCTGCATCAAAATAATCTTGATTTCGTCAATTTAAAATTTTTTCGTTTATTTTTTGTTTTTGCATTTTCTGGCGTTTCTAGAGGTCTTAGAGGATTTTAGACGTTATTTTCGAATCCTCACATTTCGGGCCTTGATCTTAGCTATCTCTGTCAAAACTCAACCGATTTTGAATCGGAATACCATTTAATTCAATAATTTTCATTTATATCGACTCTGCATCAAAATAATCTTGATTTCGTCAATTTAAAATTTTTTTCATTTATATTTTGTTTTTGCATTTTCTGGCGTTTCTAGAGGTCTTAGAGGATTTTAGACGTTATTTTCGAATCCTCACATTTCGGGCCTTGATCTTAGCTATCTCTGTCAAAACTCAACCGATTTTGAATCGGAAGACCATTTAATTCAATAATTTTCATTAATATCGACTCTGCATCAAAATAATCTTGATTTCGTCCATTTAAAATTTTTTCATTTATTTTTTGTTTTTGCATTTTCTGGCGTTTCTAGAGGTCTTAGAGGATTTTAGACGTTATTTTCGAATCCTCACATTTCGGGCCTTGATCTTAGCTATCTCTGTCAAAACTCAACCGATTTTGAATCGGAATACCATTTAATTCAATAATTTTCATTTATATCGACTCTGCATCAAAATAATCTTGATTTCGTCAATTTAAAATGTTTTCATTTATTTTTTGTTTTTGCATTTTCTGGCGTTTCTAGAGGTCTTAGAGGATTTTAGACGTTATTTTCGAATCCTCACATTTCAGGCCTTGATCTTAGCTATCTCTGTCAAAACTCAACCGATTTTGAATCGGAATACCATTTAATTCAATAATTTTCATTTATATCGACTCTGCATCAAAATAATCTTGATTTCGTCAATTTAAAATTTTTTCATTTATTTTTTGTTTTTGCATTTTCTGGCGTTTCTAGAGGTCTTAGAGGATTTTAGACCTTATTTTCGAATCCTCACATTTCGGGCCTTGATCTTAGCTATCTCTGTCAAAACTCAACCGATTTTGTATCGGAATACCATTTAATTCAATAATTTTCATTTATATCGACTCTGCATCAAAATAATCTTGATTTCGTCAATTTAAAATTTTTTCATTTATTTTTTGTTTTTGCATTTTCTGGCGTTTCTAGAGGTCTTAGACGATTTTAGACGTTATTTTCGAATCCTCACATTTCGGGCCTTGATCTTAGCTATCTCTGTCAAAACTCAACCGATTTTGAATCGGAATACCATTTAATTCAATAATTTTCATTTATATCGACTCTGCAAGAAAATAATCTTGATTTCGTCAATTTAAAATGTTTTCGTTTATTTTTTGTTTTTGCATTTTCTGGCGTTTCTAGAGGTCTTAGAGGATTTTAGACGTTATTTTCGAATCCTCACATTTCGGGCCTTGATCTTAGCTATCTCTGTCAAAACTCAACCGATTTTGAATCGGAATACCATTTAATTCAATAATTTTCATTTATATCGACTCTGCATCAAAATAATCTTGATTTCGTCAATTTAAAATTTTTTCATTTATATTTTGTTTTTGCATTTTCTGGCGTTTCTAGAGGTCTTAGAGGATTTTAGACGTTATTTTCGAATCCTCACATTTCGGGCCTTGATCTTAGCTATCTCTGTCAAAACTCAACCGATTTTGAATCGGAATACCATTTAATTCAATAATTTTCATTAATATCGACTCTGCATCAAAATAATCTTGATTTCGTCCATTTAAAATTTTTTCATTTATTTTTTGTTTTTGCATTTTCTGGCGTTTCTAGAGGTCTTAGAGGATTTTAGACGTTATTTTCGAATCCTCACATTTCGGGCCTTGATCTTAGCTATCTCTGTCAAAACTCAACCGATTTTGAATCGGAATACCGTTTAATTCAATAATTTTCATTTATATCGACTCTGCATCAAAATAATCTTGATTTCGTCAATTTAAAATTTTTTCATTTATTTTTTGTTTTTGCATTTTCTGGCGTTTCTAGAGGTCTTAGAGGATTTTAGACGTTATTTTCGAATCCTCACATTTCAGGCCTTGATCTTAGCTATCTCTGTCAAAACTCAACCGATTTTGAATCGGAATACCATTTAATTCAATAATTTTCATTTATATCGACTCTGCATCAAAATAATCTTGATTTCGTCAATTTAAAATTTTTTCATTTATTTTTTGTTTTTGCATTTTCTGGCGTTTCTAGAGGTCTTAGAGGATTTTAGACCTTATTTTCGAATCCTCACATTTCGGGCCTTGATCTTAGCTATCTCTGTCAAAACTCAACCGATTTTGTATCGGAATACCATTTAATTCAATAATTTTCATTTATATCGACTCTGCATCAAAATAATCTTGATTTCGTCAATTTAAAATTTTTTCATTTATTTTTTGTTTTTGCATTTTCTGGCGTTTCTAGAGGTCTTAGACGATTTTAGACGTTATTTTCGAATCCTCACATTTCGGGCCTTGATCTTAGCTATCTCTGTCAAAACTCAACCGATTTTGAATCGGAATACCATTTAATTCAATAATTTTCATTTATATCGACTCTGCATCAAAATAATCTTGATTTCGTCAATTTACAATTTTTTCATATAATTTTTTGTTTTTGCATTTTCTGGCGTTTCTAGAGGTCTTAGAGGATTTTAGACGTTATTTTCGAATCCTCACATTTCGGGCCTTGATCTTAGCTATCTCTGTCAAAACTCAACCGATTTTGAATCGGAATACCGTTTAACTCAATAATTTTCATTTATATCGACTCTGCATCAAAATAATCTTGATTTCGTCAATTTAAAATTTTTTCATTTATTTTTTGTTTTTGCATTTTCTGGCGTTTCTAGAGGTCTTAGAGGATTTTAGACGTTATTTTCGAATCCTCACATTTCGGGCCTTGATCTTAGCTATCTCTGCCAAAACTCAACCGATTTTGAATCGAAATACCATTTAATTCAATAATTTTCATTTATATCGACTCTGCATCAAAATAATCTTGATTTCGTCAATTTACAATTTTAGACCCCGTACTCTACTTAAAAAGAGTATGGGGGTCTATTAAGTTTGTCTGAAGCGAAATGTGCGTAACAGGCAGAAGGAGGCTTTTCCGACCCTATAAAGTATATATATTCTTGATCAGCATCAACAGCCGAGACGATATAGCGATGTCCATCTGTCCGTCTGTCCGTCTGTCCGTCCGTCTGTATGATCACCTAGATCTTTTAAACTACAAGAGCTAGAGCCACCAAATTTGGAATGAAAATCCGTCTGCTTTGCGAGCAGATCAAGTTTATTTCAAATCTTTGCCACGCCCCTTACCGCCCCCGCAAATTGTAAAAAACTATTTTCACATCACCATAACTTGAAAACGACTAAAGCTAGGGAGACCAAATTTACGCATTATGTGTATGGTACCTATATAACTATCCTCACCAAATTTGGTCCGGATCGGACAACTATAGCCTATAGCTCCCATAGGACAAATCGGCCGAAAATTGGTAATTTGTTTGGAGACATGAAGTTTTAGTTGAGCAATTGCAACCAAACTAACACATTATGTGTATGGTACCATTATAACTATACTCACCAAGTTTGGTCCGGATCGGACAACTACATCCTATAGCTCCCATAGGACAAATCGGTCGAAAATGGGTGATTTGTATGGAGACATGAAGTCTTAGTTGAGCAATTGCAACCAAACTAACACATTATGTGTATGGTACCATTATAACTATCCTTACCAAGTTTGGTCTGGATCGGGCAACTATAGCTCCCATAGAACAAATCGTTCGAAAACTACTTATTTGTATGGTAAAACGCGCACTAGAATGAGTACGGGGGTCTTTTACAGTGCTTTTTTTTTTTTTTTACGGTCGGCTCCTGACTGGCTTTTTTTTTTTTTTTATTTTTTGTTTTTGCATTTTCTGGCGTTTCTAGAGGTCTTAGACGATTTTAGACGTTATTTTCGAATCCTCACATTTCGGGCCTTGATCTTAGCTATCTCTGTCAAAACTCAACCGATTTTGAATCGGAATACCATTTAATTCAATAATTTTCATTTATATCGACTCTGCATCAAAATAATCTTGATTTCGTCAATTTAAAAATTTTTCATTTATTTTTTGTTTTTTGCATTTTCTGGCGTTTCTAGAGGTCTTAGAGGATTTTAGACGTTATTTTCGAATCCTCACATTTCGGGCCTTGATCTTAGCTATCTCTGTCAAAACTCAACCGATTTTGAATCGGAATACCATTTAATTCAATAATTTTCATTTATATCGACTCTGCATCAAAAAATAATCTTGATTTCGTCAATTTAAAATTTTTTCATTTATTTTTTGTTTTTGCATTTTCTGGCGTTTCTAGAGGTCTTAGACGATTTTAGACGTTATTTTCGAATCCTCACATTTCGGGCCTTGATCTTAGCTATCTCTGTCAAACTCAACCGATTTTGAATCGGAATACCATTTAATTCAATAATTTTCATTTATATCGACTCTGCATCAAAATAATCTTGATTTCGTCAATTTACAAATTTTAGACCCCGTACTCTAAAAAAGAGTATGGGGGTCTATTAAGTTTGTCTGAAGCGAAATGTGCGTAACAGGCAGAAGGAGGCTTTTCCGACCCCATAAAGTATATATATTCTTGATCAGCATCAACAGCCGAGACGATATAGCGATGTCCGTCTGTCCGTCTGTCTGTCCGTCTGTCCGTCCGTCTGTATGATCACCTAGATCTTTTAAACTACAAGAGCTAGAGCCACCAAATTTGGAATGAAAATCCGTCTGCTTCGCAAGCAGATCAAGTTTATTTCAAATCTTTGCCACGCCCCTTACCGCCCCCGCAAATTGTAAAAAACTATTTTCACATCACCATAACTTGAAAACAACTAAAGCTAGGGAGACCAAATTCACGCATTATGTGTATGGTACCTATATAACTATCCTCACCAAATTTGGTCCGGATCGGACAACTATAGCCTATAGCTCCCATAGGACAAATCGGCCGAAAATTGGTAATTTGTTTGGAGACATGAAGTTTTAGTTGAGCAATTGCAACCAAACTAACACATTATGTGTATGGTACCATTATAACTATACTCACCAAGTTTGGTCCGGATCGGACAACTACATCCTATAGCTCCCATAGGACAAATCGGTCGAAAATGGGTGGTTTGTATGGAGACATGAAGTCTTAGTTGAGCAATTGCAACCAAACTAACACATTATGTGTATGGTACCATTATAACTATCCTCACCAAGTTTGGTCTGGATCGGGCAACTATAGCTCCCATAGAACAAATCGTTCGAAAACTACTTATTTGTATGGTAAAACGCGCACTAGAATGAGTACGGGGTCTTTTACAGTCGGCTCACTCGACTGTAGCCTTTTTTATAATTTTTTTGTTTTTTTGCATTTTCTGGCGTTTCTAGAGGTCTTAGAGGATTTTAGACGTTATTTTCGAATCCTCACATTTCGGGCCTTGATCTTAGCTATCTCTGTCAAAACTCAACCGATTTTGAATCGGAATACCATTTAATTCAATAATTTTCATTTATATCGACTCTGCATCAAAATAATCTTGATTTCGTCAATTTAAAAATTTTTTCATTTATTTTTTTGTTTTTTGCATTTTCTGGCGTTTCTAGAGGTCTTAGAGGATTTTAGACGTTATTTTCGAATCCTCACATTTCGGGCCTTGATCTTAGCTATCTCTGTCAAAACTCAACCGATTTTGAATCGGAATACCATTTAATTCAATAATTTTCATTTATATCGACTCTGCATCAAAATAATCTTGATTTCGTCAATTTAAAAATTTTTTCATTTATTTTTTGTTTTTGCATTTTCTGGCGTTTCTAGAGGTCTTAGAGGATTTTAGACGTTATTTTCGAATCCTCACATTTCGGGCCTTGATCTTAGCTATCTCTGTCAAAACTCAACCGATTTTGAATCGGAATACCATTTAATTCAATAATTTTCATTTATATCGACTCTGCATCAAAATAATCTTGATTTCGTCAATTTAAAATTTTTTCATTTATTTTTTTGTTTTTGCATTTTCTGGCGTTTCTAGAGGTCTTAGAGGATTTTAGACGTTATTTTCGAATCCTCACATTTCGGGCCTTGATCTTAGCTATCTCTGTCAAAACTCAACCGATTTTGAATCGGAATACCATTTAATTCAATAATTTTCATTTATATCGACTCTGCATCAAAATAATCTTGATTTCGTCAATTTAAAAATTTTTTCATTTATTTTTTTGTTTTTGCATTTTCTGGCGTTTCTAGAGGTCTTAGAGGATTTTAGACGTTATTTTCGAATCCTCACATTTCGGGCCTTGATCTTAGCTATCTCTGTCAAAACTCAACCGATTTTGAATCGGAATACCATTTAATTCAATAATTTTCATTTATATCGACTCTGCATCAAAATAATCTTGATTTCGTCAATTTAAAATTTTTTTCATTTATTTTTTGTTTTTGCATTTTCTGGCGTTTCTAGAGGTCTTAGAGGATTTTTAGACGTTATTTTCGAATCCTCACATTTCGGGCCTTGATCTTAGCTATCTCTGTCAAAACTCAACCGATTTTGAATCGGAATACCATTTAATTCAATAATTTTCATTTATATCGACTCTGCATCAAAATAATCTTGATTTCGTCAATTTAAAAATTTTTTCATTTATTTTTTGTTTTTGCATTTTCTGGCGTTTCTAGAGGTCTTAGAGGATTTTAGACGTTATTTTCGAATCCTCACATTTCGGGCCTTGATCTTAGCTATCTCTGTCAAAACTCAACCGATTTTGAATCGGAATACCATTTAATTCAATAATTTTCATTTATATCGACTCTGCATCAAAATAATCTTGATTTCGTCAATTTAAAAATTTTTTCATTTATTTTTTGTTTTTGCATTTTCTGGCGTTTCTAGAGGTCTTAGAGGATTTTAGACGTTATTTTCGAATCCTCACATTTCGGGCCTTGATCTTAGCTATCTCTGTCAAAACTCAACCGATTTTGAATCGGAATACCATTTAATTCAATAATTTTCATTTATATCGACTCTGCATCAAAATAATCTTGATTTCGTCAATTTAAAATTTTTTCATTTATTTTTTTGTTTTTGCATTTTCTGGCGTTTCTAGAGGTCTTAGAGGATTTTAGACGTTATTTTCGAATCCTCACATTTCGGGCCTTGATCTTAGCTATCTCTGTCAAAACTCAACCGATTTTGAATCGGAATACCATTTAATTCAATAATTTTCATTTATATCGACTCTGCATCAAAATAATCTTGATTTCGTCAATTTAAAATTTTTTCATTTATTTTTTTGTTTTTGCATTTTCTGGCGTTTCTAGAGGTCTTAGAGGATTTTAGACGTTATTTTTCGAATCCTCACATTTCGGGCCTTGATCTTAGCTATCTCTGTCAAAACTCAACCGATTTTGAATCGGAATACCATTTAATTCAATAATTTTCATTTATATCGACTCTGCATCAAAATAATCTTGATTTCGTCAATTTAAAATTTTTTCATTTATTTTTTGTTTTTGCATTTTCTGGCGTTTCTAGAGGTCTTAGAGGATTTTAGACGTTATTTTCGAATCCTCACATTTCGGGCCTTGATCTTAGCTATCTCTGTCAAAACTCAACCGATTTTGAATCGGAATACCATTTAATTCAATAATTTTCATTTATATCGACTCTGCATCAAAATAATCTTGATTTCGTCAATTTAAAAATTTTTTCATTTATTTTTTGTTTTTGCATTTTCTGGCGTTTCTAGAGGTCTTAGAGGATTTTAGACGTTATTTTCGAATCCTCACATTTCGGGCCTTGATCTTAGCTATCTCTGTCAAAACTCAACCGATTTTGAATCGGAATACCATTTAATTCAATAATTTTCATTTATATCGACTCTGCATCAAAATAATCTTGATTTCGTCAATTTAAAATTTTTTCATTTATTTTTTTGTTTTTGCATTTTCTGGCGTTTCTAGAGGTCTTAGAGGATTTTAGACGTTATTTTCGAATCCTCACATTTCGGGCCTTGATCTTAGCTATCTCTGTCAAAACTCAACCGATTTTGAATCGGAATACCATTTAATTCAATAATTTTCATTTATATCGACTCTGCATCAAAATAATCTTGATTTCGTCAATTTAAAATTTTTTCATTTATTTTTTGTTTTTGCATTTTCTGGCGTTTCTAGAGGTCTTAGAGGATTTTTAGACGTTATTTTCGAATCCTCACATTTCGGGCCTTGATCTTAGCTATCTCTGTCAAAACTCAACCGATTTTGAATCGGAATACCATTTAATTCAATAATTTTCATTTATATCGACTCTGCATCAAAATAATCTTGATTTCGTCAATTTAAAATTTTTTCATTTATTTTTTGTTTTTGCATTTTCTGGCGTTTCTAGAGGTCTTAGAGGATTTTAGACGTTATTTTCGAATCCTCACATTTCGGGCCTTGATCTTAGCTATCTCTGTCAAAACTCAACCGATTTTGAATCGGAATACCATTTAATTCAATAATTTTCATTTATATCGACTCTGCATCAAAATAATCTTGATTTCGTCAATTTAAAAATTTTTTCATTTATTTTTTTGTTTTTGCATTTTCTGGCGTTTCTAGAGGTCTTAGAGGATTTTAGACGTTATTTTCGAATCCTCACATTTCGGGCCTTGATTTATTTTCGTATTTAATTTTCTGCTCAATAATATTTTGTTTCTGTTTGATTTTTTTTGATCTTAGCTATCTCTGTCAAAACTCAACCGATTTTGAATCGGAATACCATTTAATTCAATAATTTTCATTTATATCGACTCTGCATCAAAATAATCTTGATTTCGTCAATTTTAAAATTTTTTCATTTATTTTTTGTTTTTGCATTTTCTGGCGTTTCTAGAGGTCTTAGAGGATTTTAGACGTTATTTTCGAATCCTCACATTTCGGGCCTTGATCTTAGCTATCTCTGTCAAAACTCAACCGATTTTGAATCGGAATACCATTTAATTCAATAATTTTCATTTATATCGACTCTGCATCAAAATAATCTTGATTTCGTCAATTTAAAATTTTTTCATTTATTTTTTGTTTTTGCATTTTCTGGCGTTTCTAGAGGTCTTAGAGGATTTTAGACGTTATTTTCGAATCCTCACATTTCGGGCCTTGATCTTAGCTATCTCTGTCAAAACTCAACCGATTTTGAATCGGAATACCATTTAATTCAATAATTTTCATTTATATCGACTCTGCATCAAAATAATCTTGATTTCGTCAATTTAAAATTTTTTCATTTATTTTTTTTTCTTTTTTTTTTTTTTTTTGTTTTTTTATTTTTTCTTTATTTTTTGTTTTTTGCATTTTCTGGCGTTTCTAGAGGTCTTAGAGGATTTTAGACGTTATTTTCGAATCCTCACATTTCGGGCCTTGATCTTAGCTATCTCTGTCAAAACTCAACCGATTTTGAATCGGAATACCATTTAATTCAATAATTTTCATTTATATCGACTCTGCATCAAAATAATCTTGATTTCGTCAATTTAAAAATTTTTTCATTTATTTTTTGTTTTTGCATTTTCTGGCGTTTCTAGAGGTCTTAGAGGATTTTTAGACGTTATTTTCGAATCCTCACATTTCGGGCCTTGATCTTAGCTATCTCTGTCAAAACTCAACCGATTTTGAATCGGAATACCATTTAATTCAATAATTTTCATTTATATCGACTCTGCATCAAAATAATCTTGATTTCGTCAATTTAAAATTTTTTTCATTTATTTTTTGTTTTTGCATTTTCTGGCGTTTCTAGAGGTCTTAGAGGATTTTAGACGTTATTTTCGAATCCTCACATTTCGGGCCTTGATCTTAGCTATCTCTGTCAAAACTCAACCGATTTTGAATCGGAATACCATTTAATTCAATAATTTTCATTTATATCGACTCTGCATCAAAATAATCTTGATTTCGTCAATTTAAAATTTTTTCATTTATTTTTTTGTTTTTTGCATTTTCTGGCGTTTCTAGAGGTCTTAGAGGATTTTAGACGTTATTTTCGAATCCTCACATTTCGGGCCTTGATCTTAGCTATCTCTGTCAAAACTCAACCGATTTTGAATCGGAATACCATTTAATTCAATAATTTTCATTTATATCGACTCTGCATCAAAATAATCTTGATTTCGTCAATTTAAAATTTTTTTCATTTATTTTTTGTTTTTTGCATTTTCTGGCGTTTCTAGAGGTCTTAGAGGATTTTAGACGTTATTTTCGAATCCTCACATTTCGGGCCTTGATCTTAGCTATCTCTGTCAAAACTCAACCGATTTTGAATCGGAATACCATTTAATTCAATAATTTTCATTTATATCGACTCTGCATCAAAATAATCTTGATTTCGTCAATTTAAAATTTTTTCATTTATTTTTTTGTTTTTGCATTTTCTGGCGTTTCTAGAGGTCTTAGAGGATTTTAGACGTTATTTTCGAATCCTCACATTTCGGGCCTTGATCTTAGCTATCTCTGTCAAAACTCAACCGATTTTGAATCGGAATACCATTTAATTCAATAATTTTCATTTATATCGACTCTGCATCAAAATAATCTTGATTTCGTCAATTTAAAATTTTTTCATTTATTTTTTGTTTTTGCATTTTCTGGCGTTTCTAGAGGTCTTAGAGGATTTTAGACGTTATTTTCGAATCCTCACATTTCGGGCCTTGATCTTAGCTATCTCTGTCAAAACTCAACCGATTTTGAATCGGAATACCATTTAATTCAATAATTTTCATTTATATCGACTCTGCATCAAAATAATCTTGATTTCGTCAATTTAAAAAATTTTTTCATTTATTTTTTGTTTTTGCATTTTCTGGCGTTTCTAGAGGTCTTAGAGGATTTTAGACGTTATTTTCGAATCCTCACATTTCGGGCCTTGATCTTAGCTATCTCTGTCAAAACTCAACCGATTTTGAATCGGAATACCATTTAATTCAATAATTTTCATTTATATCGACTCTGCATCAAAATAATCTTGATTTCGTCAATTTAAAATTTTTTTATTTATTTTTTTTTTTTTAATTTTTTGGCGTTTCTAGAGGTCTTAGAGGATTTTAGACGTTATTTTCGAATCCTCACATTTCGGGCCTTGATCTTAGCTATCTCTGTCAAAACTCAACCGATTTTGAATCGGAATACCATTTAATTCAATAATTTTCATTTTATATCGACTCTGCATCAAAATAATCTTGATTTCGTCAATTTAAAATTTTTTCATTTATTTTTTGTTTTTGCATTTTCTGGCGTTTCTAGAGGTCTTAGAGGATTTTAGACGTTATTTTCGAATCCTCACATTTCGGGCCTTGATCTTAGCTATCTCTGTCAAAACTCAACCGATTTTGAATCGGAATACCATTTAATTCAATAATTTTCATTTTATATCGACTCTGCATCAAAATAATCTTGATTTCGTCAATTTAAAATTTTTTCATTTATTTTTTGTTTTTGCATTTTCTGGCGTTTCTAGAGGTCTTAGAGGATTTTAGACGTTATTTTCGAATCCTCACATTTCGGGCCTTGATCTTAGCTATCTCTGTCAAAACTCAACCGATTTTGAATCGGAATACCATTTAATTCAATAATTTTCATTTATATCGACTCTGCATCAAAATAATCTTGATTTCGTCAATTTAAAATTTTTTCATTTATTTTTTTGTTTTTGCATTTTCTGGCGTTTCTAGAGGTCTTAGAGGATTTTAGACGTTATTTTCGAATCCTCACATTTCGGGCCTTGATCTTAGCTATCTCTGTCAAAACTCAACCGATTTTGAATCGGAATACCATTTAATTCAATAATTTTCATTTATATCGACTCTGCATCAAAATAATCTTGATTTCGTCAATTTAAAATTTTTTCATTTATTTTTTTGTTTTTGCATTTTCTGGCGTTTCTAGAGGTCTTAGAGGATTTTAGACGTTATTTTCGAATCCTCACATTTCGGGCCTTGATCTTAGCTATCTCTGTCAAAACTCAACCGATTTTGAATCGGAATACCATTTAATTCAATAATTTTCATTTATATCGACTCTGCATCAAAATAATCTTGATTTCGTCAATTTAAAATTTTTTCATTTATTTTTTGTTTTTGCATTTTCTGGCGTTTCTAGAGGTCTTAGAGGATTTTAGACGTTATTTTCGAATCCTCACATTTCGGGCCTTGATCTTAGCTATCTCTGTCAAAACTCAACCGATTTTGAATCGGAATACCATTTAATTCAATAATTTTCATTTATATCGACTCTGCATCAAAATAATCTTGATTTCGTCAATTTAAAATTTTTTCATTTATTTTTTTGTTTTTGCATTTTCTGGCGTTTCTAGAGGTCTTAGAGGATTTTAGACGTTATTTTCGAATCCTCACATTTCGGGCCTTGATCTTAGCTATCTCTGTCAAAACTCAACCGATTTTGAATCGGAATACCATTTAATTCAATAATTTTCATTTATATCGACTCTGCATCAAAATAATCTTGATTTCGTCAATTTAAAATTTTTTTCATTTATTTTTTGTTTTTGCATTTTCTGGCGTTTCTAGAGGTCTTAGAGGATTTTAGACGTTATTTTCGAATCCTCACATTTCGGGCCTTGATCTTAGCTATCTCTGTCAAAACTCAACCGATTTTGAATCGGAATACCATTTAATTCAATAATTTTCATTTATATCGACTCTGCATCAAAATAATCTTGATTTCGTCAATTTAAAATTTTTTCATTTTATTTTTTGTTTTTGCATTTTCTGGCGTTTCTAGAGGTCTTAGAGGATTTTAGACGTTATTTTCGAATCCTCACATTTCGGGCCTTGATCTTAGCTATCTCTGTCAAAACTCAACCGATTTTGAATCGGAATACCATTTAATTCAATAATTTTCATTTATATCGACTCTGCATCAAAATAATCTTGATTTCGTCAATTTAAAATTTTTTCATTTATTTTTTGTTTTTGCATTTTCTGGCGTTTCTAGAGGTCTTAGAGGATTTTAGACGTTATTTTCGAATCCTCACATTTCGGGCCTTGATCTTAGCTATCTCTGTCAAAACTCAACCGATTTTGAATCGGAATACCATTTAATTCAATAATTTTCATTTATATCGACTCTGCATCAAAATAATCTTGATTTCGTCAATTTAAAATTTTTTCATTTATTTTTTGTTTTTGCATTTTCTGGCGTTTCTAGAGGTCTTAGAGGATTTTAGACGTTATTTTCGAATCCTCACATTTCGGGCCTTGATCTTAGCTATCTCTGTCAAAACTCAACCGATTTTGAATCGGAATACCATTTAATTCAATAATTTTCATTTATATCGACTCTGCATCAAAATAATCTTGATTTCGTCAAATTTAAAAAATTTTTTCATTTATTTTTTTGTTTTTGCATTTTCTGGCGTTTCTAGAGGTCTTAGAGGGATTTTAGACGTTATTTTCGAATCCTCACATTTCGGGCCTTGATCTTAGCTATTCTATACTCAACCGATTTAAGACAATCCGTTAAAAATGGTACCATTTATTATAATTTTTTATTTATATCGACTCTGCATCAAAATAATCTTGATTTCGTCAATTTAAAATTTTTTTTTTATTTTTTGTTTTTTGCATTTTTTGGCGTTTCTAGAGGTCTTAGAGGATTTTAGACGTTATTTTTCGAATCCTCACATTTCGGGCCTTTGATCTTGAGCTATCTCTCTCTTTCAAAACTCAACCGATTTTGAATCGGAATACCATTTAATTCAATAATTTTCATTTATATCGACTCTGCATCAAAATAATCTTGATTTTTCGTCAATTTAAAATTTTTTTTCATTTATTTTTTGTTTTTGCATTTTCTGGCGTTTCTAGAGGTCTTAGAGGATTTTAGACGTTATTTTCGAATCCTCACATTTCGGGCCTTGATCTTAGCTATCTCTGTCAAAACTCAACCGATTTTGAATCGGAATACCATTTAATTCAATAATTTTCATTTATATCGACTCTGCATCAAAATAATCTTGATTTCGTCAATTTAAAATTTTTTCATTTATTTTTTGTTTTTGCATTTTCTGGCGTTTCTAGAGGTCTTAGAGGATTTTAGACGTTATTTTCGAATCCTCACATTTCGGGCCTTGATCTTAGCTATCTCTGTCAAAACTCAACCGATTTTGAATCGGAATACCATTTAATTCAATAATTTTCATTTATATCGACTCTGCATCAAAATAATCTTGATTTCGTCAATTTAAAATTTTTTCATTTATTTTTTGTTTTTGCATTTTCTGGCGTTTCTAGAGGTCTTAGAGGATTTTAGACGTTATTTTCGAATCCTCACATTTCGGGCCTTGATCTTAGCTATCTCTGTCAAAACTCAACCGATTTTGAATCGGAATACCATTTAATTCAATAATTTTCATTTATATCGACTCTGCATCAAAATAATCTTGATTTCGTCAATTTAAAATTTTTTTTTTATTTTTTGTTTTTGCATTTTCTGGCGTTTCTAGAGGTCTTAGAGGATTTTAGACGTTATTTTCGAATCCTCACATTTCGGGCCTTGATCTTAGCTATCTCTGTCAAAACTCAACCGATTTTGAATCGGAATACCATTTTAATTCAATAATTTTCATTTATATCGACTCTGCATCAAAATAATCTTGATTTCGTCAATTTAAAATTTTTTCATTTATTTTTTGTTTTTGCATTTTCTGGCGTTTCTAGAGGTCTTAGAGAGGATTTTAGACGTTATTTTCGAATCCTCACATTTCGGGCCTTGATCTTAGCTATCTCTGTCAAAACTCAACCGATTTTGAATCGGAATACTTTTTAATTCAATAATTTTCATTTATATCGACTCTGCATCAAAATAATCTTGATTTCGTCAATTTAAAATTTTTTAATTTATTTTTTATTTTTGCATTTTCTGGCGTTTCTAGAGGTCTTAGAGGATTTTAGACGTTATTTTCGAATCCTCACATTTCGGGCCTTGATCTTAGCTATCTCTGTCAAAACTCAACCGATTTTGAATCGGAATACCATTTAATTCAATAATTTTCATTTATATCGACTCTGCATCAAAATAATCTTGATTTCGTCAATTTAAAATTTTTTCATTTATTTTTTGTTTTTGCATTTTCTGGCGTTTCTAGAGGTCTTAGAGGATTTTAGACGTTATTTTCGAATCCTCACATTTCGGGCCTTGATCTTAGCTATCTCTGTCAAAACTCAACCGATTTTGAATCGGAATACCATTTAATTCAATAATTTTCATTTATATCGACTCTGCATCAAAATAATCTTGATTTCGTCAATTTAAAATTTTTTCATTTATTTTTTGTTTTTGCATTTTCTGGCGTTTCTAGAGGTCTTAGAGGATTTTAGACGTTATTTTCGAATCCTCACATTTCGGGCCTTGATCTTAGCTATCTCTGTCAAAACTCAACCGATTTTGAATCGGAATACCATTTAATTCAATAATTTTCATTTATATCGACTCTGCATCAAAATAATCTTGATTTCGTCAATTTAAAATTTTTTCATTTATTTTTTGTTTTTGCATTTTCTGGCGTTTCTAGAGGTCTTAGAGGATTTTAGACGTTATTTTCGAATCCTCACATTTCGGGCCTTGATCTTAGCTATCTCTGTCAAAACTCAACCGATTTTGAATCGGAATACCATTTAATTCAATAATTTTCATTTATATCGACTCTGCATCAAAATAATCTTGATTTCGTCAATTTAAAATTTTTTCATTTATTTTTTGTTTTTGCATTTTCTGGCGTTTCTAGAGGTCTTAGAGGATTTTAGACGTTATTTTCGAATCCTCACATTTCGGGCCTTGATCTTAGCTATCTCTGTCAAAACTCAACCGATTTTGAATCGGAATACCATTTAATTCAATAATTTTCATTTATATCGACTCTGCATCAAAATAATCTTGATTTCGTCAATTTAAAAATTTTTTCATTTATTTTTTGTTTTTGCATTTTCTGGCGTTTCTAGAGGTCTTAGAGGATTTTAGACGTTATTTTCGAATCCTCACATTTCGGGCCTTGATCTTAGCTATCTCTGTCAAAACTCAACCGATTTTGAATCGGAATACCATTTAATTCAATAATTTTCATTTATATCGACTCTGCATCAAAATAATCTTGATTTCGTCAATTTAAAATTTTTTCATTTATTTTTTGTTTTTGCATTTTCTGGCGTTTCTAGAGGTCTTAGAGGATTTTAGACGTTATTTTCGAATCCTCACATTTCGGGCCTTGATCTTAGCTATCTCTGTCAAAACTCAACCGATTTTGAATCGGAATACCATTTAATTCAATAATTTTCATTTATATCGACTCTGCATCAAAATAATCTTGATTTCGTCAATTTAAAATTTTTTCATTTATTTTTTGTTTTTGCATTTTCTGGCGTTTCTAGAGGTCTTAGAGGATTTTAGACGTTATTTTCGAATCCTCACATTTCGGGCCTTGATCTTAGCTATCTCTGTCAAAACTCAACCGATTTTGAATCGGAATACCATTTAATTCAATAATTTTCATTTATATCGACTCTGCATCAAAATAATCTTGATTTCGTCAATTTAAAATTTTTTCATTTATTTTTTGTTTTTGCATTTTCTGGCGTTTCTAGAGGTCTTAGAGGATTTTAGACGTTATTTTCGAATCCTCACATTTCGGGCCTTGATCTTAGCTATCTCTGTCAAAACTCAACCGATTTTGAATCGGAATACCATTTAATTCAATAATTTTCATTTATATCGACTCTGCATCAAAATAATCTTGATTTCGTCAATTTAAAATTTTTTCATTTATTTTTTGTTTTTGCATTTTCTGGCGTTTCTAGAGGTCTTAGAGGATTTTAGACGTTATTTTCGAATCCTCACATTTCGGGCCTTGATCTTAGCTATCTCTGTCAAAACTCAACCGATTTTGAATCGGAATACCATTTAATTCAATAATTTTCATTTATATCGACTCTGCATCAAAATAATCTTGATTTCGTCAATTTAAAATTTTTTCATTTATTTTTTGTTTTTGCATTTTCTGGCGTTTCTAGAGGTCTTAGAGGATTTTAGACGTTATTTTCGAATCCTCACATTTCGGGCCTTGATCTTAGCTATCTCTGTCAAAACTCAACCGATTTTGAATCGGAATACCATTTAATTCAATAATTTTCATTTATATCGACTCTGCATCAAAATAATCTTGATTTCGTCAATTTAAAATTTTTTCATTTATTTTTTGTTTTTGCATTTTCTGGCGTTTCTAGAGGTCTTAGAGGATTTTAGACGTTATTTTCGAATCCTCACATTTCGGGCCTTGATCTTAGCTATCTCTGTCAAAACTCAACCGATTTTGAATCGGAATACCATTTAATTCAATAATTTTCATTTATATCGACTCTGCATCAAAATAATCTTGATTTCGTCAATTTAAAATTTTTTCATTTATTTTTTGTTTTTGCATTTTCTGGCGTTTCTAGAGGTCTTAGAGGATTTTAGACGTTATTTTCGAATCCTCACATTTCGGGCCTTGATCTTAGCTATCTCTGTCAAAACTCAACCGATTTTGAATCGGAATACCATTTAATTCAATAATTTTCATTTATATCGACTCTGCATCAAAATAATCTTGATTTCGTCAATTTAAAATTTTTTCATTTATTTTTTGTTTTTGCATTTTCTGGCGTTTCTAGAGGTCTTAGAGGATTTTGCGTTATTTTCGAATCCTCCATTTCGGCCTTTTTGTTTGTCATAATGATTTTAGACGTTATTTTCGAATCCTCACATTTCGGGCCTTGATCTTAGCTATCTCTGTCAAAACTCAACCGATTTTGAATCGGAATACCATTTAATTCAATAATTTTCATTTATATCGACTCTGCATCAAAATAATCTTGATTTCGTCAATTTAAAATTTTTTCATTTATTTTTTGTTTTTGCATTTTCTGGCGTTTCTAGAGGTCTTAGAGGATTTTAGACGTTATTTTCGAATCCTCACATTTCGGGCCTTGATCTTAGCTATCTCTGTCAAAACTCAACCGATTTTGAATCGGAATACCATTTAATTCAATAATTTTCATTTATATCGACTCTGCATCAAAATAATCTTGATTTCGTCAATTTAAAATTTTTTCATTTATTTTTTGTTTTTGCATTTTCTGGCGTTTCTAGAGGTCTTAGAGGATTTTAGACGTTATTTTCGAATCCTCACATTTCGGGCCTTGATCTTAGCTATCTCTGTCAAAACTCAACCGATTTTGAATCGGAATACCATTTAATTCAATAATTTTCATTTATATCGACTCTGCATCAAAATAATCTTGATTTCGTCAATTTAAAATTTTTTCATTTATTTTTTGTTTTTGCATTTTCTGGCGTTTCTAGAGGTCTTAGAGGATTTTAGACGTTATTTTCGAATCCTCACATTTCGGGCCTTGATCTTAGCTATCTCTGTCAAAACTCAACCGATTTTGAATCGGAATACCATTTAATTCAATAATTTTCATTTATATCGACTCTGCATCAAAATAATCTTGATTTCGTCAATTTAAAATTTTTTCATTTATTTTTTGTTTTTGCATTTTCTGGCGTTTCTAGAGGTCTTAGAGGATTTTAGACGTTATTTTCGAATCCTCACATTTCGGGCCTTGATCTTAGCTATCTCTGTCAAAACTCAACCGATTTTGAATCGGAATACCATTTAATTCAATAATTTTCATTTATATCGACTCTGCATCAAAATAATCTTGATTTCGTCAATTTAAAATTTTTTCATTTATTTTTTGTTTTTGCATTTTCTGGCGTTTCTAGAGGTCTTAGAGGATTTTAGACGTTATTTTCGAATCCTCACATTTCGGGCCTTGATCTTAGCTATCTCTGTCAAAACTCAACCGATTTTGAATCGGAATACCATTTAATTCAATAATTTTCATTTATATCGACTCTGCATCAAAATAATCTTGATTTCGTCAATTTAAAATTTTTTCATTTATTTTTTGTTTTTGCATTTTCTGGCGTTTCTAGAGGTCTTAGAGGATTTTAGACGTTATTTTCGAATCCTCACATTTCGGGCCTTGATCTTAGCTATCTCTGTCAAAACTCAACCGATTTTGAATCGGAATACCATTTAATTCAATAATTTTCATTTATATCGACTCTGCATCAAAATAATCTTGATTTCGTCAATTTAAAATTTTTTCATTTTTTTTTTGTTTTTGCATTTTCTGGCGTTTCTAGAGGTCTTAGAGGATTTTAGACGTTATTTTCGAATCCTCACATTTCGGGCCTTGATCTTAGCTATCTCTGTCAAAACTCAACCGATTTTGAATCGGAATACCATTTAATTCAATAATTTTCATTTATATCGACTCTGCATCAAAATAATCTTGATTTCGTCAATTTAAAATTTTTTCATTTATTTTTTGTTTTTGCATTTTCTGGCGTTTCTAGAGGTCTTAGAGGATTTTAGACGTTATTTTCGAATCCTCACATTTCGGGCCTTGATCTTAGCTATCTCTGTCAAAACTCAACCGATTTTGAATCGGAATACCATTTAATTCAATAATTTTCATTTATATCGACTCTGCATCAAAATAATCTTGATTTCGTCAATTTAAAATTTTTTCATTTATTTTTTGTTTTTGCATTTTCTGGCGTTTCTAGAGGTCTTAGAGGATTTTAGACGTTATTTTCGAATCCTCACATTTCGGGCCTTGATCTTAGCTATCTCTGTCAAAACTCAACCGATTTTGAATCGGAATACCATTTAATTCAATAATTTTCATTTATATCGACTCTGCATCAAAATAATCTTGATTTCGTCAATTTAAAATTTTTTCATTTATTTTTTGTTTTTGCATTTTCTGGCGTTTCTAGAGGTCTTAGAGGATTTTAGACGTTATTTTCGAATCCTCACATTTCGGGCCTTGATCTTAGCTATCTCTTTCAAAACATCAACCGATTTTGAATCGGAATACCATTTAATTCAATAATTTTCATTTATATCGACTCTGCATCAAAATAATCTTGATTTCGTCAATTTAAAATTTTTTCATTTATTTTTTGTTTTTGCATTTTCTGGCGTTTCTAGAGGTCTTAGAGGATTTTAGACGTTATTTTCGAATCCTCACATTTCGGGCCTTGATCTTAGCTATCTCTGTCAAAACTCAACCGATTTTGAATCGGAATACCATTTAATTCAATAATTTTCATTTATATCGACTCTGCATCAAAATAATCTTGATTTCGTCAATTTAAAATTTTTTCATTTATTTTTTGTTTTTGCATTTTCTGGCGTTTCTAGAGGTCTTAGAGGATTTTAGACGTTATTTTCGAATCCTCACATTTCGGGCCTTGATCTTAGCTATCTCTGTCAAAACTCAACCGATTTTGAATCGGAATACCATTTAATTCAATAATTTTCATTTATATCGACTCTGCATCAAAATAATCTTGATTTCGTCAATTTAAAATTTTTTCATTTATTTTTTGTTTTTGCATTTTCTGGCGTTTCTAGAGGTCTTAGAGGATTTTAGACGTTATTTTCGAATCCTCACATTTCGGGCCTTGATCTTAGCTATCTCTGTCAAAACTCAACCGATTTTGAATCGGAATACCATTTAATTCAATAATTTTCATTTATATCGACTCTGCATCAAAATAATCTTGATTTCGTCAATTTAAAATTTTTTCATTTATTTTTTGTTTTTGCATTTTCTGGCGTTTCTAGAGGTCTTAGAGGATTTTAGACGTTATTTTCGAATCCTCACATTTCGGGCCTTGATCTTAGCTATCTCTGTCAAAACTCAACCGATTTTGAATCGGAATACCATTTAATTCAATAATTTTCATTTATATCGACTCTGCATCAAAATAATCTTGATTTCGTCAATTTAAAATTTTTTCATTTATTTTTTGTTTTTGCATTTTCTGGCGTTTCTAGAGGTCTTAGAGGATTTTAGACGTTATTTTCGAATCCTCACATTTCGGGCCTTGATCTTAGCTATCTCTGTCAAAACTCAACCGATTTTGAATCGGAATACCATTTAATTCAATAATTTTCATTTATATCGACTCTGCATCAAAATAATCTTGATTTCGTCAATTTAAAATTTTTTCATTTATTTTTTGTTTTTGCATTTTCTGGCGTTTCTAGAGGTCTTAGAGGATTTTAGACGTTATTTTCGAATCCTCACATTTCGGGCCTTGATCTTAGCTATCTCTGTCAAAACTCAACCGATTTTGAATCGGAATACCATTTAATTCAATAATTTTCATTTATATCGACTCTGCATCAAAATAATCTTGATTTCGTCAATTTAAAATTTTTTCATTTATTTTTTGTTTTTGCATTTTCTGGCGTTTCTAGAGGTCTTAGAGGATTTTAGACGTTATTTTCGAATCCTCACATTTCGGGCCTTGATCTTAGCTATCTCTGTCAAAACTCAACCGATTTTGAATCGGAATACCATTTAATTCAATAATTTTCATTTATATCGACTCTGCATCAAAATAATCTTGATTTCGTCAATTTAAAATTTTTTCATTTATTTTTTGTTTTTGCATTTTCTGGCGTTTCTAGAGGTCTTAGAGGATTTTAGACGTTATTTTCGAATCCTCACATTTCGGGCCTTGATCTTAGCTATCTCTGTCAAAACTCAACCGATTTTGAATCGGAATACCATTTAATTCAATAATTTTCATTTATATCGACTCTGCATCAAAATAATCTTGATTTCGTCAATTTAAAATTTTTTCATTTATTTTTTGTTTTTGCATTTTCTGGCGTTTCTAGAGGTCTTAGAGGATTTTAGACGTTATTTTCGAATCCTCACATTTCGGGCCTTGATCTTAGCTATCTCTGTCAAAACTCAACCGATTTTGAATCGGAATACCATTTAATTCAATAATTTTCATTTATATCGACTCTGCATCAAAATAATCTTGATTTCGTCAATTTAAAATTTTTTCATTTATTTTTTGTTTTTGCATTTTCTGGCGTTTCTAGAGGTCTTAGAGGATTTTAGACGTTATTTTCGAATCCTCACATTTCGGGCCTTGATCTTAGCTATCTCTGTCAAAACTCAACCGATTTTGAATCGGAATACCATTTAATTCAATAATTTTCATTTATATCGACTCTGCATCAAAATAATCTTGATTTCGTCAATTTAAAATTTTTTCATTTATTTTTTGTTTTTGCATTTTCTGGCGTTTCTAGAGGTCTTAGAGGATTTTAGACGTTATTTTCGAATCCTCACATTTCGGGCCTTGATCTTAGCTATCTCTGTCAAAACTCAACCGATTTTGAATCGGAATACCATTTAATTCAATAATTTTCATTTATATCGACTCTGCATCAAAATAATCTTGATTTCGTCAATTTAAAATTTTTTCATTTATTTTTTGTTTTTGCATTTTCTGGCGTTTCTAGAGGTCTTAGAGGATTTTAGACGTTATTTTCGAATCCTCACATTTCGGGCCTTGATCTTAGCTATCTCTGTCAAAACTCAACCGATTTTGAATCGGAATACCATTTAATTCAATAATTTTCATTTATATCGACTCTGCATCAAAATAATCTTGATTTCGTCAATTTAAAAATTTTTTCATTTATTTTTTGTTTTTGCATTTTCTGGCGTTTCTAGAGGTCTTAGAGGATTTTAGACGTTATTTTCGAATCCTCACATTTCGGGCCTTGATCTTAGCTATCTCTGTCAAAACTCAACCGATTTTGAATCGGAATACCATTTAATTCAATAATTTTCATTTATATCGACTCTGCATCAAAATAATCTTGATTTCGTCAATTTAAAATTTTTTCATTTATTTTTTGTTTTTGCATTTTCTGGCGTTTCTAGAGGTCTTAGAGGATTTTAGACGTTATTTTCGAATCCTCACATTTCGGGCCTTGATCTTAGCTATCTCTGTCAAAACTCAACCGATTTTGAATCGGAATACCATTTAATTCAATAATTTTCATTTATATCGACTCTGCATCAAAATAATCTTGATTTCGTCAATTTAAAATTTTTTCATTTATTTTTTGTTTTTGCATTTTCTGGCGTTTCTAGAGGTCTTAGAGGATTTTAGACGTTATTTTCGAATCCTCACATTTCGGGCCTTGATCTTAGCTATCTCTGTCAAAACTCAACCGATTTTGAATCGGAATACCATTTAATTCAATAATTTTCATTTATATCGACTCTGCATCAAAATAATCTTGATTTCGTCAATTTAAAATTTTTTCATTTATTTTTTGTTTTTGCATTTTCTGGCGTTTCTAGAGGTCTTAGAGGATTTTAGACGTTATTTTCGAATCCTCACATTTCGGGCCTTGATCTTAGCTATCTCTGTCAAAACTCAACCGATTTTGAATCGGAATACCATTTAATTCAATAATTTTCATTTATATCGACTCTGCATCAAAATAATCTTGATTTCGTCAATTTAAAATTTTTTCATTTATTTTTTGTTTTTGCATTTTCTGGCGTTTCTAGAGGTCTTAGAGGATTTTAGACGTTATTTTCGAATCCTCACATTTCGGGCCTTGATCTTAGCTATCTCTGTCAAAACTCAACCGATTTTGAATCGGAATACCATTTAATTCAATAATTTTCATTTATATCGACTCTGCATCAAAATAATCTTGATTTCGTCAATTTACAATTTTTTCATTTATTTTTTTGTTTTTGCATTTTCTGGCGTTTCTAGAGGTCTTAGAGGATTTTAGACGTTATTTTCGAATCCTCACATTTCGGGCCTTGATCTTAGCTATCTCTGTCAAAACTCAACCGATTTTGAATCGGAATACCATTTAATTCAATAATTTTCATTTATATCGACTCTGCATCAAAATAATCTTGATTTCGTCAATTTAAAATTTTTTCATTTATTTTTTGTTTTTGCATTTTCTGGCGTTTCTAGAGGTCTTAGAGGATTTTAGACGTTATTTTCGAATCCTCACATTTCGGGCCTTGATCTTAGCTATCTCTGTCAAAACTCAACCGATTTTGAATCGGAATACCATTTAATTCAATAATTTTCATTTATATCGACTCTGCATCAAAATAATCTTGATTTCGTCAATTTAAAATTTTTTTATTTTTTTTTTGTTTTTTTTTTGGTTCTAGAGGTCTTAGAGGATTTTAGACGTTATTTTCGAATCCTCACATTTCGGGCCTTGATCTTAGCTATCTCTGTCAAAACTCAACCGATTTTGAATCGGAATACCATTTAATTCAATAATTTTCATTTATATCGACTCTGCATCAAAATAATCTTGATTTCGTCAATTTAAAATTTTTTCATTTATTTTTTGTTTTTGCATTTTCTGGCGTTTCTAGAGGTCTTAGAGGATTTTAGACGTTATTTTCGAATCCTCACATTTCGGGCCTTGATCTTAGCTATCTCTGTCAAAACTCAACCGATTTTGAATCGGAATACCATTTAATTCAATAATTTTCATTTATATCGACTCTGCATCAAAATAATCTTGATTTCGTCAATTTAAAATTTTTTCATTTATTTTTTGTTTTTGCATTTTCTGGCGTTTCTAGAGGTCTTAGAGGATTTTAGACGTTATTTTCGAATCCTCACATTTCGGGCCTTGATCTTAGCTATCTCTGTCAAAACTCAACCGATTTTGAATCGGAATACCATTTAATTCAATAATTTTCATTTATATCGACTCTGCATCAAAATAATCTTGATTTCGTCAATTTAAAATTTTTTCATTTATTTTTTGTTTTTGCATTTTCTGGCGTTTCTAGAGGTCTTAGAGGATTTTAGACGTTATTTTCGAATCCTCACATTTCGGGCCTTGATTTTATCTTTCTCTCTCCCAAAACTCAACCGATTTTGAATCGGAATACCATTTAATTCAATAATTTTCATTTATATCGACTCTGCATCAAAATAATCTTGATTTCGTCAATTTAAAATTTTTTCATTTATTTTTTGTTTTTGCATTTTCTGGCGTTTCTAGAGGTCTTAGAGGATTTTAGACGTTATTTTCGAATCCTCACATTTCGGGCCTTGATCTTAGCTATCTCTGTCAAAACTCAACCGATTTTGAATCGGAATACCATTTAATTCAATAATTTTCATTTATATCGACTCTGCATCAAAATAATCTTGATTTCGTCAATTTAAAATTTTTTCATTTATTTTTTGTTTTTGCATTTTCTGGCGTTTCTAGAGGTCTTAGAGGATTTTAGACGTTATTTTCGAATCCTCACATTTCGGGCCTTGATCTTAGCTATCTCTGTCAAAACTCAACCGATTTTGAATCGGAATACCATTTAATTCAATAATTTTCATTTATATCGACTCTGCATCAAAATAATCTTGATTTCGTCAATTTAAAATTTTTTCATTTATTTTTTGTTTTTGCATTTTCTGGCGTTTCTAGAGGTCTTAGAGGATTTTAGACGTTATTTTCGAATCCTCACATTTCGGGCCTTGATCTTAGCTATCTCTGTCAAAACTCAACCGATTTTGAATCGGAATACCATTTAATTCAATAATTTTCATTTATATCGACTCTGCATCAAAATAATCTTGATTTCGTCAATTTAAAATTTTTTCATTTATTTTTTGTTTTTGCATTTTCTGGCGTTTCTAGAGGTCTTAGAGGATTTTAGACGTTATTTTCGAATCCTCACATTTCGGGCCTTGATCTTAGCTATCTCTGTCAAAACTCAACCGATTTTGAATCGGAATACCATTTAATTCAATAATTTTCATTTATATCGACTCTGCATCAAAATAATCTTGATTTCGTCAATTTAAAATTTTTTCATTTATTTTTTGTTTTTGCATTTTCTGGCGTTTCTAGAGGTCTTAGAGGATTTTAGACGTTATTTTCGAATCCTCACATTTCGGGCCTTGATCTTAGCTATCTCTGTCAAAACTCAACCGATTTTGAATCGGAATACCATTTAATTCAATAATTTTCATTTATATCGACTCTGCATCAAAATAATCTTGATTTCGTCAATTTAAAATTTTTTCATTTATTTTTTGTTTTTGCATTTTCTGGCGTTTCTAGAGGTCTTAGAGGATTTTAGACGTTATTTTCGAATCCTCACATTTCGGGCCTTGATCTTAGCTATCTCTGTCAAAACTCAACCGATTTTGAATCGGAATACCATTTAATTCAATAATTTTCATTTATATCGACTCTGCATCAAAATAATCTTGATTTCGTCAATTTAAAATTTTTTCATTTATTTTTTGTTTTTGCATTTTCTGGCGTTTCTAGAGGTCTTAGAGGATTTTAGACGTTATTTTCGAATCCTCACATTTCGGGCCTTGATCTTAGCTATCTCTGTCAAAACTCAACCGATTTTGAATCGGAATACCATTTAATTCAATAATTTTCATTTATATCGACTCTGCATCAAAATAATCTTGATTTCGTCAATTTAAAATTTTTTCATTTATTTTTTGTTTTTGCATTTTCTGGCGTTTCTAGAGGTCTTAGAGGATTTTAGACGTTATTTTCGAATCCTCACATTTCGGGCCTTGATCTTAGCTATCTCTGTCAAAACTCAACCGATTTTGAATCGGAATACCATTTAATTCAATAATTTTCATTTATATCGACTCTGCATCAAAATAATCTTGATTTCGTCAATTTAAAATTTTTTCATTTATTTTTTGTTTTTGCATTTTCTGGCGTTTCTAGAGGTCTTAGAGGATTTTAGACGTTATTTTCGAATCCTCACATTTCGGGCCTTGATCTTAGCTATCTCTGTCAAAACTCAACCGATTTTGAATCGGAATACCATTTAATTCAATAATTTTCATTTATATCGACTCTGCATCAAAATAATCTTGATTTCGTCAATTTAAAATTTTTTCATTTATTTTTTGTTTTTGCATTTTCTGGCGTTTCTAGAGGTCTTAGAGGATTTTAGACGTTATTTTCGAATCCTCACATTTCGGGCCTTGATCTTAGCTATCTCTGTCAAAACTCAACCGATTTTGAATCGGAATACCATTTAATTCAATAATTTTCATTTATATCGACTCTGCATCAAAATAATCTTGATTTCGTCAATTTAAAATTTTTTCATTTATTTTTTGTTTTTGCATTTTCTGGCGTTTCTAGAGGTCTTAGAGGATTTTAGACGTTATTTTCGAATCCTCACATTTCGGGCCTTGATCTTAGCTATCTCTGTCAAAACTCAACCGATTTTGAATCGGAATACCATTTAATTCAATAATTTTCATTTATATCGACTCTGCATCAAAATAATCTTGATTTCGTCAATTTAAAATTTTTTCATTTATTTTTTGTTTTTGCATTTTCTGGCGTTTCTAGAGGTCTTAGAGGATTTTAGACGTTATTTTCGAATCCTCACATTTCGGGCCTTGATCTTAGCTATCTCTGTCAAAACTCAACCGATTTTGAATCGGAATACCATTTAATTCAATAATTTTCATTTATATCGACTCTGCATCAAAATAATCTTGATTTCGTCAATTTAAAATTTTTTCATTTATTTTTTGTTTTTGCATTTTCTGGCGTTTCTAGAGGTCTTAGAGGATTTTAGACGTTATTTTCGAATCCTCACATTTCGGGCCTTGATCTTAGCTATCTCTGTCAAAACTCAACCGATTTTGAATCGGAATACCATTTAATTCAATAATTTTCATTTATATCGACTCTGCATCAAAATAATCTTGATTTCGTCAATTTAAAATTTTTTCATTTATTTTTTGTTTTTGCATTTTCTGGCGTTTCTAGAGGTCTTAGAGGATTTTAGACGTTATTTTCGAATCCTCACATTTCGGGCCTTGATCTTAGCTATCTCTGTCAAAACTCAACCGATTTTGAATCGGAATACCATTTAATTCAATAATTTTCATTTATATCGACTCTGCATCAAAATAATCTTGATTTCGTCAATTTAAAATTTTTTCATTTATTTTTTGTTTTTGCATTTTCTGGCGTTTCTAGAGGTCTTAGAGGATTTTAGACGTTATTTTCGAATCCTCACATTTCGGGCCTTGATCTTAGCTATCTCTGTCAAAACTCAACCGATTTTGAATCGGAATACCATTTAATTCAATAATTTTCATTTATATCGACTCTGCATCAAAATAATCTTGATTTCGTCAATTTAAAATTTTTTCATTTATTTTTTGTTTTTGCATTTTCTGGCGTTTCTAGAGGTCTTAGAGGATTTTAGACGTTATTTTCGAATCCTCACATTTCGGGCCTTGATCTTAGCTATCTCTGTCAAAACTCAACCGATTTTGAATCGGAATACCATTTAATTCAATAATTTTCATTTATATCGACTCTGCATCAAAATAATCTTGATTTCGTCAATTTAAAATTTTTTCATTTATTTTTTGTTTTTGCATTTTCTGGCGTTTCTAGAGGTCTTAGAGGATTTTAGACGTTATTTTCGAATCCTCACATTTCGGGCCTTGATCTTAGCTATCTCTGTCAAAACTCAACCGATTTTGAATCGGAATACCATTTAATTCAATAATTTTCATTTATATCGACTCTGCATCAAAATAATCTTGATTTCGTCAATTTAAAATTTTTTTCATTTATTTTTTGTTTTTTGCATTTTCTGGCGTTTCTAGAGGTCTTAGACGATTTTAGACGTTATTTTCGAATCCTCACATTTCGGGCCTTGATCTTAGCTATCTCTGTCAAAACCTCAACCGATTTTGAATCGGAATACCATTTAATTCAATAATTTT